>JAQIVE010003426.1:0-16785 GCA_034698285.1 Sminthurinus bimaculatus | reverse complement strand
ATATATATATATATATATATATATATATTCAAAAATTATGTACTTTTCTAAAGAAAAAATATAGGATAAAAAATTATGTACTTACTTACTTAAATACACACAATAATAATATATAATAATATGAGAATGAGAATCATGATCATAAATCATAAACGTAAAATAAAATATCACTGTATACAGTACTTAGGATTTAGGATGTATCTAATATTGAGGCATTGTACACAGAAATAGCAAAATCTAAAATTAAGATGACTATAAATTTGCAAGTTCTTTAAATAATTAATTATGCATGGTATATATTCTATGAATATCCACGTTTTATATTTTGCCATTTTTGCGTGCAATCCCTCATATATATGAAGCAAATGAAATGAATGATGAAGTAACTATATATATACTGAAATGGAAAAAAGGAAAAGAACCTTCTTGTTTGCTAATTAGCAGTTGAGGATTGTGCAAAGAAAATATTATTATGATCTTTATATTTTGTTAGATTCTAGGGTACTTATGTAAAAAACAAGAATTCTGTGCCAAATGAGAAAGTAAAGGGGTTTTACCTATACAATTATACAATATTTAACAAAAAAATAAAAATAGGAACAATACATCCAAGTCTATTATTGCTCTAAGTTGAAAAGAAAATACGTTTAAATAGGGGACTCTAGTATATTATTATATACTTATATGTTTAGCTTTTTTTCTTATCATGATTGTTATTTGTATTTGCGATGCGTGTACTCGTACAAATTGATTTATAATTATTAATTGAATTCTCAAACAACAAAAGGGAAAAAATCAAGCAAGTAAAATATAGTAGGCATAATACAGTCAGTTGTCAGTAATGGAGATGGAAATGTATTATTACGTAAATTATTCGACAAGATATTTTAAGCATAAAGTATTGTAATAGATAAACCAAACCAAAAAACAGTTTATGAAAGATTTATACGCTATCATTATTAGTCAGTAAGGAAAAAGGAAGAATGGTAATAAAGCGATTACAAATGATGATACATTATGATAAATATGATACATTTTTATTGTTACGAATACTGTTGTACACAAGAAGAAACCAAAAAATAGTTATTGTCGTCAAAAATTGTCAATGATAATAATTTTCTCCGACTAATTAGCTCATAATTAGTTAGAATCACTTATATATTATAGATTATTTCAACCCACTTGAAAACGTTTTTGTAACAATATTAATAGCATTTCCCTTTTATTTTACTGATAGAGAATGAATGTAGACAGCTTCAATATAATTATTTTATTTTACTGTTACAGTAGACTTTATTATTATATATATTATACCATACATATATTATGTATGGTATTATTATAATATCATTATAAAAAAGGAGACATCATTATAATAAAGGGAGAATATAACTAGTCCAGTTTGGCCAGAGAGCAAGATCAGAGAATAAGTGAACAAATCATTATTATTTTATATATTTGAAGTATTTATTTCCTTTTTTTATATTTAAACAATGTCATGAAACTGAACAAACTAAAACATAATAGATCACCAAAACAAAATTAGTTCATCACTCGTATACAATAATCATGTAATCCTATCCTAGTGTGCATTTAAAATGATTATACAAGAACATTCAACATTCAATGGCAGCTAATAGTTGAATCTCGTGTTTCTGCATCCATTGGAAAAGAAAAATATTTTTTAATAATATTGTTTTGTGCATATTTTA
Organism: Sminthurinus bimaculatus; assembly: GCA_034698285.1. Taxonomy (NCBI): domain Eukaryota; kingdom Metazoa; phylum Arthropoda; class Collembola; order Symphypleona; family Katiannidae; genus Sminthurinus; species Sminthurinus bimaculatus. The sequence goes on along the minus strand of JAQIVE010003426.1, from coordinate 15,073 downwards.
TACATTGACGCACAGTAAGTGAATCGCAAAATAATAAAAAGGAAAAGTAAAGTAAAAACACAATAATTATTGATCCCGTGGACCGTAAAGTTGTTGTATGCATATTTGTACCAGGGAGAAAAGTGCATTAGGTGGAATGATGAAGTACCTTAATCCACTCAAATCTAATTCTGTCAGACAGGGGTGCGATTGCGATGCAACGTGAGATTAAAAAATATATTACGTACTTTCTTACAATAACCTACATTATCGTCTGTCGCCTGATCCATATAAGCTGAGGGTAATAAGCCACAATGACGTTAAGAATGTTTATACTATAAGCGTAGAGGGACATTTTCCATTCTCAACATTAAAAATCATCATCAGTTTCTTCCGAGAGCTTTTGATTTTTCAGTAGTTTTTGTTCTAATCATATTCTAAAACATGTTGTTCTTAATTTCTTGCACGACTCCATGTAGTAATTATTTAAATATTTTACTCCATTCTCCATTACAGCACTGAAATGCGTTTGGTGATGTGGTGTCCTTCTGTCTTCGCTTTCCAAATCTAATATTGTGCAGAATATTGATTTGCTCGAATCTACTATCTTCAAATCTAAATTTCTATGTATATTGTGTGTGTGTGTGTGTGTAGTGTATACATCATGTAGAACAAAAAGGGGATAAAAAAATACCCATATACTGATGAGAATATCTTTAGGGTGACTCAGTCTTGAGTTGAGCTGAGGAGGACGAAAAAAACATCACCACAGAAAACTATTCAAATTTCTAGAGATTCCAATTCCAATGCTGATGCAGTTCATCTTCTTTTAGAGATCCGAATCCGAGTAAATTTCATGCATATGTATACAGTTGGATAAGTATCACGGGGTGATATTTTAATTCTACGCGAATGTGTGAGAGAATTTTTCAATGTGACCCTTCTCGGGGCCGACACTCTTTTTTCTACACATCATTCAACATTATATCCATCACACATTCTGATTTGGTGAACTGACTGGTATGCTGATGATATTATACAATACAAAAATATACACAATCCCTTACCTATCTCTCTCTCTCTCTCACTCTTTCTCTTACACTCTGCTCTTTTTAGTCAGAAACAATAAAATGAGAAGCGTAACTCTCCTTTTCTCTATTTCTATAAATATATACATAGATACGTCGTACATGTGCACGTCTACGGTATATTCTCTATTGATTCGAATAAAGAATCGTATCGTAAATATGTAAATATGTGGGAAAGGAATTCAAGGAGCTGGTTGTCTTCGCTCGAATTTGGTAGCTCAAACAACTCAAACGCAAACACATCATGTAGATATGTTTTAGTATGTACGTTTTTATATGGAGAACAGAGGGGCAAAGTGAAGTAAAGGGTGTATAGGTAAACTATATATACTTAATACAAACGCAATAGAGAGTATAGGCAAGTCCAAGATCAACTGAAACTTTTGCCGTACGTATAGAGAGAGAGAGAAATGTATTCTTTTTTTCTTCCAGTTTATTTTGTGATGTGAGGGCAAGCTTTTAGACACGTTTCATTCTATGTATTCTAATAATATAATACATGGATTGGTTTGGAGTTCAAAGATGGATTTAGAAATTTAAGAGAGAGGGAGAGAGGGAAAAAAACTGAGGGGTTACGAGTTGGAGTGATACAACCCGGGCTAGAGTTACGGCTAGATTGATTTGGTTAAATGTAAAGAACTTTTGCTCCTCTGAAATACAAACAGATATTAAGGTGATATAGTCTCTCCCTAACTATGGTTCCTATTTATGGTAAAGGAAAGAGATATTGGTGTGTTTATGTTTGCATTTCATTTCATTAAATAATGTTGAAGCGGGATACGAGTCCTTTTAGTTAGTCATAGGTACATGTGGATATGTGGTGAGCCCCATACTAGCTAGCGAAAGAGAGGAAGGGAGAGAGGAGTTACATATTATGTAGTTAAGGCTGGGTGCTCAGCTCAGTTCTTTGTATTTCGTCCTCTGCTTCATCTTCTTCTTTTCCTCGGCTCTCACTGACCTTTTTTTTATTACGAGAGCCAGTCCGAAAGGAAAAAGTGGCCAAGTAACCAAAACCAAAGGTAATTCTCCCTTTTCCTTTTCTATACTTGCTGTTGTACATCATCTCTCTCTCTTCTCTTTCCTTGTGTATACAAGATTAACGGAGATCTACACCTGGAGTTTTATACATTCCGATATATATCAAAAGAAAAAGAAAGGAGAATTTAGATGGACAGACATGGGAGACGAATTGAGACGATTGCAAGGGGAAAAAGGATTCCAGATCAAATAGAATATAAAAAATAATAGTATAATATATATACGTATTAGAAAAAAAAAGGATGGCAAAGGCTCAAACGTGAAATAAAACTATATAATATTTACATAAAAGTATATTTTTTATATATAGATCGAACCAATAATAACAACAATATTAACAGTAATAGTTTATATATAATGCGTGATATGTATCCATCTTTACTATACACAGTGTTCAAGGGCATAAATAAATCTAGTCTTTAGGAAAGAAAGATGAAATGAAGGGAGCAAAAGTTTGTCAAACAAAACCAAAAAGCAAAAACTTTCTCACGTTTATTGCCAATAGAAAAAAAAGGTACTGAAAGACTGTGGGTCAAAGATTGCAGTAGGATTTCGAATAATGCACTATAATTGTGTGTGAGCAATGCCGTTTGATGACACTACACCGAGACGGAGCCTGGTGCTCTCATCCATGCGTTAGCTACATGTTTGTTATTATTTGTTCGCTGTTATATTATATTATATATTATGGCCAAAAGAGACGGGAACGCAAAGGAGAGACAAGAAGGGAGCTGGACGGATTTAAAACACCCTCAGAGTCGTCCCTTTTTCCTTTGCCACAGTGTACCAAGTCTGCAATGCGTAGGTATATTACATGGTATACAATGTACCATACTTACTACCTACCTACTGCATAGATGGCTAATAATAGGTATTGCTATGCTTTATCCTATCTCTCTCTCTCTCTCTCTCTCTCTCTCTCTCTCTCTCTCTCTCTCTCCCCTCGGTCTTTCCTTTGATTTGATGGTGAAAAACAGCTAGTGTGTAGACATTTAAAGTCTTCTTTTTCATATCCTTCTCCAGATCAACCTACTTCTCTACTGTTCGAGTGAGTGGAGATGTAGAGAGAAGGCGAGAAAAAAGTGGAGGAAAAACTAGAGAAAAAAAGAGGAACTAATTCATTCAACTTTTCGCTTCTGCTTCCTTGTATGCATTAAACAGTATACACGATGCTGAATAGTACCTTTCACTAATATTATTATTTAATCAAGCTATTGGGCATCGAGAATCGAAAATAATTTTGAATCATCCACACATAATATTATATGTACTTTCATTTCTGCGTACGAATGAATACTGCATATATACGTATAATACAAATGTACAAAGTGCGGCATGTACTTATTTGCCTGACACCTAGATTCGCATAATATATGGGATGAATGTGACAGTTTTGGCCAAGAACATTTTTATAATATGAGGAAGTCATCACAACTTTGGCCAATCCTTAGATTTAGATTTGTGCAGGAGAGGGAATAAACTAAAAGCCGTGATAGTGGATCGCTTTGCTATTCCCGCGCTTCTCGCGTTTTGTCTTTCTCTTTCTCTCTTTGTTTCACAATGCTAATGCTTTGCTTGCGGAGTTAACCGCAATTTTTAAAAAAATTAATTTTTAAACATACTTCGCGTCGACCTAGAGACTTGAAATTTTTAGTGTAGATTGATCTTGACTTTAAGTATCAGAATACGAAAGGTAGCCAAAACCAAGTAGACCAAGGCAATATATTCGATGGACTAAAGACATGATGTGTGTGTGTTGTGTAAACTTGTGATAGCTCTAATGATAATGTTAATAATATCATGGAAATGATGACGCAAATGAAAAACGGATTCATTTATTTTCGTTGCCTTGTTCAAGTTCTACCTTGAAAGTGATGGAGATTTTCATTGGGAAATCAGGGGCAGGAATTGAGCGAAAAGTTGTCGACGGAAGAGTAAAGAAGCAAAAGAATAGCAGAGGGAAAGGAAAGACAGCAGCGACAGCTAACATTGAAATAAAATTATTATTATTATTATTATTGCTATATTATACTCTAGAATTCATGGGCGAAGTCGAGTGGAAATTGTATATTCGTCATCGACTACACGCAACAATATTGCCAATATGCACAGTAGTTAGTTGTGTGAGTCGGCGGAATGTGAGGAATTGATAATAGGACGAATATTCATGTAGATCATCACTGTCATCCTCTGGATGTAGCTATACATATTATAGACATCAGTATCTACATGGGATACAGGGTTCGTCATAAGTTTTGATACTGATCTTAAGAATAATAATTCATATACACAGAGGTATTCCTATTTCGCCGAAATCGCCGAAAGGTTTTTTATCCCGATTATCATAATTGCAAATTGACCTTTCTTTTATGACGAGTCAGGACGTGGAACTAGAAAACAGAGATTGTGTGCTACGAAGTGCCCGGTCAATGAAAGGGTTTCTAATCTCGTCTAAGTCGCCGAAAGATTGAAGATTTTTGTACCCGATAATTTTTCAAAATTGTGTAGTACTGAGAACAAATTGTGTCATATCTGTGTACACTCTCAGGAATATCACTTGAATAAAGAATGAACGAATGAATTTCTCTCTCTCTCTCTCTCTCTCTCTCTCGCTTTTTCTTTATCACACTTTTTCTTTCCACTTTTTTATAACTGTACAATGGTAGCACGGTTTGGTTATTTTCTGTCCATGATGGCTAAACTTCAAATGGCGAGAGCAACAAATTTTTTCCACGAAGCTAAAAATATAAAGTATGCTGAAGGGATTTGACAAGGATCTGATTAGAATGGAATGAGCTAACAAATTTCAACCATCAGTATCAGGACTTACATACCCTGTACATTGTACATGGATGTTGTGTAACAATCAAGTGCAAAACTTAATGATTTGAATAGAGGAAGAGATAAAGAGAGAGAGGGGGGGGGGAGAGAAAATGAAGAGAGGAGGACGTCTCTCATAATAATATTGTTATGTGTAGATATATGCTACATGTAAAACTTGAAGTTGAATACGTCGTTCTGTCCGTAAGGTCGTTTGTTGTCTCTTTGGAGTTTGAGGTGAGCGAGAACTCAAGGTATTAGGTCCCGGAGGAACAGGAGACCAGGCAGAATAAATGTACATCACTTGTACTAATAAATCTACACAACATTCACATTATTATTCACCCTGGACTCACCAAGTGCGCCTAGGCCTTCGACTTTGATTTCCAATTGAGTACGTGTTGCCATGCATACATGCATATATCATTGCGGTGCCATGTCCTGGAATAATAGTTTGTGACTTCTCATTGTAGGATTCTACCTGTTCCACATCAGGGTTCCATCTCACCGCTGGCACTGCACTCACTCCAAACCCCAAATCGAGTCTAAGAATAGTTATGAGCATAATATTTAAGGTTGCATTGGTCATACTTACATACATGCTGGTGTTGTCAAAAATTCAAAAACCTTTACCGTATTTTTACACCTCCAATATTAAGTCTCACCTTTATAGACTACACTGCGTAATACGCAGTGCGTAGAGAAGTACATATAGATGTATAATAATATATAAGTATAGTAGTTATGGTGCAACATATTGCACATGAATACATGAATTAATTTAACCTAAAGGCCGTTTCATACTGTGTGAGGAGTTTACGTAAAAGTGATGAGACAAAATCGATACAAAAAATCGTCAAGGCACTGAACAACGAAAAAAATTTACTACAACTTTATATAAAATTTTCTTGTGCACTGCCGTGAAAATCGTTTTCAAAAATGGTCATGAAATTTTACTTTTTCAGTGAATTTTTGACAAACAAAATTTGTTTACAACAGCACTGTATGTTTTTGTAAACGGTGTTTCAAGTAGTTAATAAAATGTAAAATGTTTGACCTCTCCATTTTTGAAAATAATATTTTTTATCGATTTTGTTTACTTATGGACCATCATTATTTTCACGTAGCATGGACTCCTTACATGAGGTATAAAAAGGCCTTAAGGTTGAACTATCCACTGTTTGTTATCCAGCTTTATAGTTATCAGCTTTTTAGTTATCCAATTTTCGAAAGGCTGAAGAATTGTTTCCTCGTCAGCAGAGCTGTATAATTTATTTGCTCACGGACAGCGACAGAAGGTTGGTATAGAATGGTGAAATGGGTAGGAGGATGTACACTTGGGACTGAAATATTCTGCGTGGGTCTACCATTACTTGACTTTTTTGCACATTTGATTTGGAGAGAGTATTGGTTTTGGTATTGACACATTACCTTTTTGTTTGCTCTTTATGTACCATCCTCGGCATTTCTTGTTGGTCTATGTTGGCCATGCACACCTTGAGTAAGTCATTTTGTCATAGTTCGTTGGTGGAGAAGAAAGATTAGTAATAAGGGAGCCTTCTAGTTGTCACTTGTGCATTTTATTTGTACATGTTTCTGCGCTCCACACGCTCTCAAAGTTTGCTAAAAGTGTGCACCTCTCCTTTCTTACTCCTTGTCTTTGACGACCATGATCATGTTTGGAATCTCCTTCTCTGGCTCTACGCCGTATGTGCTCTCCTTCTCCATTTAAAATATCTAAGTACATGGAATGCATCTTGAAGAAAAGGGAAAAGGGCCCTTTTGGCTTTCACTTTGGTCTATTCTATTCCTATTTCCCCCCTTTTCCCCCTATTTTCTCCTCCGAATCGGAGGAACGAAAATGGTGGTTTTGCTGTGGCTTTAACTCTAGTTTTGTATTTTCCCCTACTATTACTATGTACTTTGAAAAAAAGTGTTAGAGGAGGGGGAAAAGAGTACATACAGAGAATGGGATTTTGCTATTTGGATTTTTGCTTGTATGTATACGTAGTTTGGCTGGACGTTGGTTCGTAAGGAGTAGAGTACGGTTTAGTGGGATCGAGTTGAGTCGCATCGCATAGTATGGAAGTCAAGTCGTGGAAAGGAAGAGAAAAATTTAGCTTATAAGCATGACGTCATGAGCAAAACTGGGGGAGAAAAGTCTACGTTTTTAGAATAACTAATGTTGATTTCCCCCCTGTTAAAACCTTCTAGTCGCTGTTGGCTGACTGAATGCACCATGCAACGAGCGAACAAGCGAGCGATCTCCATCCACATTCACTATGATATGCCGTACTTGTACTATGCACTAGACTGCCAACATTCTATTCCACGTACATATTCAATATTTATACTTATTCTTATGTGGATATGGATGGATACATGTACAAGAAGTGCGGTAGTGGTCTCTCTCTCTCTCTCTCTCTCTCTCTCTCTTTTCAGTGCATTGAAGACACGTACGTGAAGGAGAAGGGAGGGAAGTCGTCCTCGTCGTCCTGCGTTTCGTTTCGTTTCGTTCCTTCATTTCATACGATATCAAGTGTGTTGGTTTGCTCGTTGGGAAAAGGAGGAAAAGAGAATAAGAGAGAAGAAGAGAGTAGTGAGTACTTATTTCTACCTCCAATGTGTATACACATTGGATTTTATAGGTGGTCTAAGTTCTACTTGTTCTCTTCTGTTGTCTTGGTCGTCGTCAATGTTCAATGTGTATAGTGGCAGAGGTAGAGGCCGGATTCAATGGAAATGGGAACGGCAATAGCAAAATATCATCTATCTATCTATCTATGTAAATCCCCAGTCCAATCCGAATCTCTCTCTCTCTCTCTCTCTCTCTCTCTCTCTCTCTTTCTCTTTACTCTGTACGCAGCAGAGTATACGTATGTGATGTACATACATACATCTACAACAATGTAATGTAGAAAACAGGGACAGAGAGATAGAAAAGAGAGAGAGAGAGAGACTTTTGTGAGTAGTTGGAGTTTCAGCAAAAGTTGAAGTTGGATGTCGATGGAAGGTTCAACTATATTTAATACGTGCATATCTACCTCCAATAAAAATTTTAGTCACGTCCACACACACATACACACAGTCAGTCAGTCAGCCAGCAAGCCGAGCTAGCAAGAGAACTGCCTTCCTTGCCAGCTACAGCTATACAGCTAGATCTTGGCCCTTCTTTGCTTTGCTATTAGACAACACATACAGAGCCTGCTTTTTCATTCCATTCCATTCCATTGGATTGGATTGCGTTGCGTTGGAAGAGAAGAGAAGAGACGACAACTAGAAACCAACTCATGTAGAGAGACAGAAGAAAAGTATTATATAAAATGTATAAAATACTTAGCCAAAGTTCAGAACAACCAAGCCAAACGCAGCCAAGAGCAGCTCAGCCTACACTGTTTGCTATTACACAAATACGAGGCTACTTCTAGACTCTGAACATTCCCAAAACTCTAAGCGGAGTCCTTTGACTCGTTAGCCCGTGAGAAAATTCGGTCAGTCCAGTCTGCGTGCGATTACAATCCATTTTGAACTTGTGTGAATCTATTAGCTATATTAGCGATATTTGATATTAGCTATAATATGGACTATTTGTTGTGGTATGCATAATTTTGGGCAACTGATGAATGTATTCGTCCAATTGATTGAAAAAATCTGTAGAGGAAAAATTCTACAACACAGGTGGTAGCAAGAAAGAAAGAATGGATGGATGGACGGACGAACACAGGACATCTTTTGATCTTTTTATTTATTTCTGTCAGGTCACCTCCTCTATCTTTTGATACTTCTGTCGATTTCCTGTATTATATGACAAGTTTTAGTTTGAGTAGAGAAAGAGAGAGAGAGAGAAGTGGAATCGTCTTTGCTTTGTGGAGTGGAATGGCTCCATAATAACCCTTTGATTTGATGGTCATCAAAATACATATTATGCTTTGTAAGTTTTGTATTCGCCCTTTTTATGCGATGAGTTGTATGTATGTGTGTATGTCTATCTGTGTGTGTGTGTGTGTGTGTGTGTGTGACAGATTTTGGAATGGGAAACGATCAGGTCAAAAAATGTTTGATGTTGGTCGTGCAAATTTTGTGTCAAAGTGATTAAGAATGGAATTAATCGCATGCTCTACGACGTTGTTTAGTTGTCAATTGACCGGCCAACGTTGAACATTAGAAGCATTGATGAATTGAATGGTGAACTAGCCAGGCGGCATTTTACACTTTGAATCGAGTGAATAATCTGTCCCTTATTGTTGCCTTCCTTTGATTTTCCTTTTCCTTCTTCCTCTTTTTAACCTGTTCAAGATAGTCCTCGAGCCTCGGCTCAGCGTTAGATTTGCACAATGAAAAATATATTTTATACCGATAAAATTGTGTTGAATACACATATGTGTAAGCGCACAGGACTTGTAATGATTGAGGTAGATCTAGATTCTGAGATATTCGTATCTAAAGTTTCCCGCGCTCCATTTATTACAATATAAATTCAAACTGAAATACGCGTGTAATTTAACTTTTAACCAAGCTAGAGCTTTGAAACTTTCAGGACAGGTAGTTATTAAAACCAATTAGTGGAATATTCAAAAAAGTGAATATACCTCAATCATTACAAGTCCTGTGCGCTTACACATATTATGTACTTGTACATAATACATATTTATATGAGCTTTTAGCATAGGCAAGAAGCTAATAATCTTAAGATGAATGACCAAGCAAAAGAATCATCTGCTTGTTGAATTTTTCGTTTGGTTTGGTGGGGTTTCAAACTTGTTGGTTTGTGTCTCGCAGTATTTTTTCTCTTTCTCTTTCTGTCTATATCATCCCATTGTTGAAAGTTACAAGTTTGAGACTTGGAATTGAAAGCACGTTGGAAATTTTGAGTAGAGAGTAAAAGAAGAAGAACCTGTGCAGTTGTTGTTGCTGTGTGGATTGGAGGTTGCATGTGAAATGAGGCTGTAGCAGGAGCATCCCGCTCAATAATTTACAATCGTAGACAGGGTGTCCCATCCGCCACAGAAAAAAACACAATATGTACAGTGTACACGGTATATACTATGGGCAAGCGTGTAGTCTTTTGGCTCAGCTCACATTCCGTTGAACATGACAAACTTGAAGTGAATTTACCCTGCAAATAAATTAGTCAGTCAGTTGAACATTATCATGGGAAATAGGTTCAAAACCCCAATCCTGTAACCACAATATAACAATAATAATAATAATAATGAAATTTAAACTGTCGCCGTCGTTCACATTTCACATGGTGTGATATGATATGAATTATAGAGATGTGCAATTCCGAGTCAAATGTGCTCAACATGTATGTACAATGTACAAGTCCATCAGATGCATGCACAATAAAACATGTCTAGTATTCATACATTCACTAACATGATACAAAAAGGTTGCAAAAAGCTCCTATAGTTTTTCACTTATAACCACCGCTTCATCTCCTTCTTTTTATTCTGCTTCTAGACATACTCAGCATAGGTAATGACTAATGACAATAACGAGGAGCAGACTTTTGAGGGGATAAAATTGTGAGAACAAGTCTGATGCCTGCCTGCTCAATACCACATCCAATTTACTATGTATGAAAAAAGAGTTGAAAACAGTCAAAGTCGAAAATTGAGCGTGAATAGGAAAGGAGCAAGAGGCAAGAAAGGATGGGGCTCATCTCATGTGGCCTTGGCTCATGAGATGAGCCACAATCCAGTGGACTAGAAAAAAAGTAATATAAAAATGAAAAGGATGACTACTTATCGTTTAGGCTAATGGTCATGTTGATGGTAAAGGTGCGGAGTTGAATTGACTTGAGGCTGACCACAAACTAATATTTTTTCTATAGAGAGTTTTAGTTAGTAAGGAAGAAGAAAGGAAGGAAGGAAGAAAGAAAGAAAGAAAGGAAGGAAGGAAAGGGAGAAAAGCTCACAAAGTTGAAAGCAGACAACAAGCCATGGCTGTGGCATGTAAATTTACAAGATATAGAAGTAGAAAATAAGCAAGGAGACGGAGTAAAACGTGCCTTGGACTATCTACTCGAGCTCTTTTTTTGAAGCTTGGACTCCGACTTTTCCCCCAGTTCCTCTTTGACCTATTGCCTCTCCTCTCCTCCCTGTTGGAATAGGAGACAGACAGACAGAGTGATAGAGAGATAGAGTGAGAGAGAGAGAGAGAGAGAGAGGAGTAGGACTTGCTCTCGCTTTGAATGTGATCTCACTCATTCTTAGTTTCCTTGGTTTAGTTATTAGTGGGAATGATCATCGGCCGTACGTATGTATTATGTATGTAGGTAGGTATGTACATATGATGATGTATACGTATACATGTGTATGACGCGGAGGATGAGGTAGAAAGCGTTCAAATAACTATTAAGGATGTGCATACGTGGTCCATGTACATATTGTAAGTGCACACTGGAGGTCTGCTTTTAACTAAGCACATCATCGGATTCCTTTTATTCCTACATATAATCTCTCAACTTTTTCAGCCTCTCCTCTCTTGGAGTTTGTCCTTTGGTTTGCTTTGGATAGCTCGACTCACCTCAGCTCGAAAGAATATGTGTACTCGAACAGAGATGATCAAGAAGAGTTTTTCGATCAAGTGAAATCGCCATGCAGCATAATATAACAATAATATAACTATGTATATGTACTTCATCGATATGTATGGGATAAAATACGTGGAACGAGAAAGAGAGAGAGAGAGAGAGAGAGAGAGAATATCAAGTGTATAAAGTTCAAATTCAAAACATCCATCTATCTAATATATTTAACTATACAAATCATCCACACATGCATATATACATTAACATGATACGCACAGAATGGACTTTTTCTTCTTCTTCTTCTTGTTTTTCGTCTTACTTCTTCTTTTTCTTCGTCTTCTTACTTGTTACACACCTGGAGGCAAATGAAAAAAAAAGCTGGCAACAGAGTGGTTTGTTGTAGCATTCCAGCTCTGGCACACCTAAAATCTTAAGACCAACCATCAACATGTGTACAAGTATGTATAAAGGTGCATAGATGTGTTTTATACTATGTACATATATGCGTATAACGTATATTTACTTGGTCGATCTCTTCCTCCTTTTCCTTAGGACACATGTCATGATCTTGACTCTGTGGTGCATGTAATCTAATAGTATGTGCAACTTATTATATGCGTAAAAAGGTTCACATATTATTATGTGATGATCATAGTATGTGAATGTGGATTGGGACTTAATATAATTGTAAGATTAGTATGATGAATATTAGTAGTAAGTAAAAGGGTTAGGCTTTTTCCTCCTCTCCTCTTCGTCGTCGTCGTCGTCGTCTTCGTCTTGCTCTTGGTCTTGTTCTTCTTCTATTTCTACTCACTCTTTTGTACACAGATGTATCATGTATGTATATGCATATTATACTCACTATAATATATTCTCATACGTATGAATCTACTTATTATGTTATGTATCCGGATTTTAACTTGTGCTCCCTTGTCCAGATATTATATTATTATTATTATTTATATTGTAGGTATATTATATAGGTATTTACATACATACATATTATGTCTACCATACTCATCGTGAATATTACTCCCTATACATACATACATACACAATATTATGAATATACATACGCAAGATCTATAGGCAGAATCGTATTCTAAGATACAGCTCTCAAGTCATCTCGACTCACAAGTCAAGTCACAATGCAATGTTCCAAAAGTCTCCGTCTACTTTGAAACCAAAGGCTCAACGTTTTTCCTTCCCTTTCAACTTTATACTCTGACTCTTTGACTCGAGACTTGTTTTTTATTTTTCATCCCGAGGATGAAAAAATAAGAATATATATAACTGTTTGATATACAATGTGGGTAATACATACAATACATACATGCATGTAAGTATTTGAGAGGAATGGATCAAGGCAACTAAGGGCATTTTATCCACATTTAGCCGTGTACGCATACAGAAAGAAATGAAGAAAGGACGAAGGAGAGACTCTGAAAGGGGTAAGAATAAGAGAGAGAGAGAGAGAGAGAGAGAAGAAAAAACGTGGAGGAAACTGAAATTTTTCAGAGGGGCTCAACAAGTTGTGTGTCTGTGTCCCATGGTGCTTCAAAAAGTGACCAGATTAGGTATGTATCTGTAACCGAGTAGCCCGAATGTTTATGTAAGTACAAAACAGTATGGGTAACAGGTATGACATATATGTATGTATGCATCCAGATGCAAATGCAGATGTACACATTGAGGATACATGCTGTAGGGAAACAATAGGATATGCATTGAGGGATCAGTTATCATACAATAAAAAATGTAGAACAGAGAGGGAGAGAAAAGTGTGTCTATATGTGTGTGTGTGTGTGAGAGAGAGAGAGAGAGAGAGAGACAATTTTGAAGGAGTGGATGAGGAGCAGTCTAAACGTCTGTGCCGAACATTGTAATTTTGTGGTTGCTTAACGTGGAAAATTGAAGGAGCCTTCAAGTCAACCCTTTTCCCTCACCTATGCCATCTCTTTCCTTCCTTTCTTTGCCTCTTGTCAATTAATTTTATTTAATTAAATCTTATTCTTAAATCTCTTTATTTTTTGGTAGCGCGCCTTCCCATTCCTCATTATATCGTCTCGGCTCATTTATCCACATCCAGCTCCTCTTTTAGTCCCTCAATATGTAGTATTAACTATTCTATTCTACTCTGCCGTGTTGGGCTATTTTATAGGGATTGAGTTGAGAACCAAAGTGGATGACTTGGCCGTCCGTCCTGCATCCACTCTGATGACACGGCATAAAAGCAAAACCAACAACAAAAACAACAACACAGTACACAAAGTATTAAAACGTCGATCGACCCACAACAACAATAATTGAGACATCCCCTCATTCTTATTATTTCTCTTTCAGCAGTCAATTCCATAGCAACAGTTTAAATGTAGATGATAAACGGTCAATCTTCGTAATATCAATCATAAAAATAGACAGCTATTACTTTGACTATCATTAGCTTAGCATAGCATTTTTATTGCTCACGATATTATCAAGGAAGTGGTTTCCTTGGACTCTGATTTTTCTCGGATTTTGCGGAACAAACCGGGGGAATCGCAAGCCCTGGTAATTTCAGCTTCATTTGGAGTGGAGATAAGGATGACAAGGAGTGAGGGTGTGAGTGTGGGCATGGAGATGAAGACAAGTTCAAAGAACTCTAACAACTAAATATACGGGAAATAATAAGAGTGGACTAATAATGAATGCGGTTCTATAAAATGAGAAGGATGTGGAAGAGAAAGAGACGAGGAGGATGACGCGGGAGTTTGCCCAGGAAATGAAAAAATACAAACGAGGAAAATACAGTGGATGCAATGGAAATTATACTATAATGATAATTACATGTGCATGTGTGTTGAAGGCAGCTGAGTATGTACAGATAGAATGCGTGCGGAGTAAAATTCACAAGTACATATATATATTTGCACAGCATTGACCAAGGTCCACGGTATAGACAAGACAACAATTAACTAATAAATAAAGTGATGATTACAAAGTCTGGTGGGGAAGAATGGGCAGGGAATGAAGAAAATGGTGAGAAACTCCATGTCCAGGGACCGACAGACGGACGGGAGACGGAACAGACAGCAGTTTTTGAACTTTTCCATAGTAAATAAGGATTGCTTGCATTATTTTGAATAAACTTGTGTATGTATATTCACATCTTGCATTTGGAGTGTTTTCGCGGACGCGTACTTTGCATATAACTATTTCTCTCTTTTCGAAATTGTGTGCTATGCATGTATGTATGCGCATGTAGCACGTACTATAAACATTATACAAGTAAATGGTATAGGTAGAGTATAGGTACAGTATATTATATTATTACATTTACAATTTACAGTATGTATGGATATCGAACCAAATTTTAGTTTTCCTATAAGCTTTAGTTTTTTTCTCCCAAGCAGAGTAGCTGTAAGCTGTAAGTGAGTACAATGCTCAAAATAATAATATTGTACAATAATTTTGAATACACATAGACATAGACGACATTTTTAGTGAACAATAGAGTATGCAGACATTGTATGCCTATGTGGAATGCATATAATAGAGTGACATTACAGTTATATTGACGACAGTCTTTCCTCTCTCTCTCTCTCTCTCTCCCTCTCTGTCTGTGACTAGTGAC
>JAQIVE010003425.1:0-16788 GCA_034698285.1 Sminthurinus bimaculatus | reverse complement strand
TTTCGCGCCACAAGGATGAATAATAAAAAAAACGAAGAAAAAAATAGACTCGCCAAATTGACGTGGCTAGAGAGTAAGTAATTTAGCATTGTATCCGAATTCAAAATTATAAAGCATTTCATTATCTACTTTATTTCATTCTTTGTTTAAAAATACAAACTACAATACTTAATGACGATAATTTAATGCTAATAGCTAATAACTAATAACACATTATTATTATCATAGTAGGTAACAACCAACAAGTGTTCTTTATATAGAAAGTAGGTACAAAACCGTGTAGAAAAAGTAAAATGTTGCAACTGGCATTCAAGAAAGAACAGACACAACCATTCGGAAAGTTCCTGGCAGTATATTAGCTTTAACTTAAGTAGAGATTCCTGTTTTTGTTACATTAATTTTCCATTTATACTTACTTATATACATAATTTCATATAATGACCAAGTATTTTAGCACTAAATGTGTACCACTGTTTATCGTTTACTTTTATCTGTAATAGATAAGTATGTACACACTGCACGCTGTCAGAAAAGCACTGAAAATTATTATCATTTTAGGATATTATTCTCCAAGGTTGTAAAAACTATTTTTGTAGGCATTTAATATTTCCTATGAGGTCAGCTTTTGAAAATTGCACCAAAAAACTGTTTTTTTCTCGTAATTTGTATTGCTCGTTGTTGTGATTGTCACTAAAAAATACCAGAGGTATCGGGCGGCTATTCATTATTCATAGCTCCCCATCATTCCCATTCCTCCTCCTCCCCCTCCGCTCATCCCACTGCTCTCGGGAATCGGATGATACTCATACTGTGGCTGACTCTGGCTCTGACTTTGACCCTGGTTTTGACTTGGCCCACCTCCTAAAAATCCGCGAATTGGGTCTCCTACTGGCGATTGTCCAGGTCCACTGTCAAAGCCCGCATCTCCTCCGTAATCGTCAAAGGAATTAATTATCCTGACTCCACCATCGGCCCCTACAAAGTCGTCGGTGACCTCACAATATTTACACAGGCCTTTGAAGGAGTTTTGACACGAGCACTTTTTCTTATACATGATGATTCTGGGCTTGCTGTCATTCGCCTGGAGCTCGAAGGATCTTCCTCCCGAATCGCCGAAAAAGTGACAGTAGAACGAGATCGCGGAGCTGCAGGAGGTAAATAAAAAGTCACAAAAAATATTTAATTATACATCATACTTCTATCATTAATTATTATGCAGCAATTTTTTTATTTTTATTGTTTCTTTGATTTCTTTTTCTGTGTACTTTTTGTTACAGTTTCTACCCACGCTGTCGTCATTAATGTATGTACATAATAGTAGTTGTTGGTTGTATAATTTTCCCACTTACATGAGAATGAAGAGGACGGCGATGAGAAGAATGATCCAGGCCCCGTTCGGCATATTTATACAGTACACAGCCAGGGTGACGGTAAATATAAGGGTAATGAAATTTTATTGGTTTGTAAACGGTATAAGTACAATTAATAAAAAAACAAAGCTATAATCACTATTAAGTTTAAGCATGTAAATTGTGTTATAATATTTCCTTTCAATATTCATTAAACTTTTCTTGTAGGTTATAATCTTGTTGTTGGCTTTTGGAACGTGAATATTTGGAAACGTGAGACACTTGAGAGTCGCACGTGGCTTCTTCTATACCTATGTCTTATGTAGTTCGAGATCCGCTACTAATTTTCCAGGTTAACGCACATTATATACATAGTTACTCATCAGGTTTATTTATGTGTCTGTATTTCCGCTAGACAAAGACAAAACGTCATCTTCTTGTAAATATTGACAAATTATTCTCCATGATTTCGTCTATTGTGTTTGTATTGTGTAATGTGCCGCTTAACTAAATATTTGTATTATGCACCGTGAAAACACAACATAGACCTTCACTTTACACGCAAAAACAAAACACACACACTGCAAAATGTAGGGAAATTTAATGCTGATATGTAATAAAATAATAATTTGATGCTCTTGCTCTCCTTTTCCGGCTTAATGTTGCAAAAATGTTAAGTAGGTTGTACAGAGTGAGGAGCAAGAGATGCAGTTGAAGAACTTAAAGATTCCAAGATTCTTTTTTGAAGCTAGAATAGATTACCAAGATTAGATGATATTATAGGATATAAGTTAGAGCCTCCTACTACTTTGAGCTTGAGTTACATAATAATAATACACACTCATGGTGAAGAATTCCGCCAAGAAAAGAATAATATGCAACAGATCTGTATATGTATATGTATATAGAGACAGTTTGGACTTGGATACACTGAGAAAAACGAGGGTGTGTTTTGTGTTTGGCCAGCAAAGTTCCCTTTTCCCTTTCGTTTCTTGTTGCTTCCCTTGTGATTCTTGTGTTCTCTCCCTCGTCTGCCTGTGTCTGTCTGTCTGTCGAGGTTCTTGGAAGGGATAAAAAACGTGACATGCAAAGAATTCAAATATTGCACTTATATGCACAATATTACGTATACTTACGTGCATAAGTATTTACATGCAGTACCTACAAGTTGAGCTTTGGTAGTTTTAGGAATAGTTGTAGGTTGTAGGCAGATAAATACTTGTATTACCTACTTACTTGCAGTTGTGCATCATGCATACATACATACGTGTTTGCTCCAGGAGAAGAGCACCAGCTTTGGAGTTGGACAGTATAATGATGTAACTATACATAATATGTATAAGTAAAGTGTGTAAAACCCTACACATCTACGTATAGGATAAAGGATAAAGACAAGCTACACACATTTTTTTGAAAGAGCAGTTCTTCATACATAGAATAAAGAATAATATAATGAGGAGATGAGGTGAAGCAGAAAAGGGGCTTTTTTCTCTATACTTTATACATTACATTACATTGACGTTCTTTTATGTAAAAATGGTTGTGTTGGGCTTATTATGCTATTGCTGTTTCGCTTTTCCACACACACACACAGAATATACTGTATAATTCACTCAGCCCTGTGTGTGTAGTGTGTAGTAATGCATACATTGTACATATTTAGATACAATATTCACGTTAACAATTAAACACACATATATTATGCAGGTTGGTTATTATTGGTGACTGACTGATGGTTATACCCCTATAATACTGTATTGTTATATTCCGTCAATATGTGGCTACATGTATAATAATACATGCATATAAAATGTATGATACAAGAATATGCTTGATGATGATGAGAGAGCGAGAGAGGATCTGTATCTCAAGGCATATATCATATACATAATTCAAGTTCAAGTGTATGCGTACTCACATTCTTGGTCCATCAAAAAATAGAAAATAGAACATGTCTGGAGTCAGCTCTCAAGTTGAATTCGAATCTCAATACTTGGACGGATTTCTAAATCATTATAATAAATAGGCATTATGCTCATTAACATACTCTTATGTATAATCTATGTGGGCACATTTATCAATGTAAGTACGAAACAAGTATAAATTGTGCAGAATTTACAAGTCACACATGTACACACATGCATATGAGTTATGAATATGATGATGCATCTGGATTCTATATACAACGATCTTGATTTTACATTTTATTACACACAGTATTAAAATAAATGTATTGAAGCTTACTAACTCTTTTCAGCATTAATATTCACGTAGGTATGTTTAGGTATGCATAAACTAGAAAATACATAATACATCATCATAAATAGCAACTGGATGCAAAAGCAAAGCAAAAGTCCTAGCTTCTAAAATGCTCCCCCACATTTCCCCTGTACATATGCATACTTTGCATGGTTGCTGATTTCTGATGTGCTCACTGATTCATATTACAACACACTAAAGATTTTTTTCCATTTGTCAGTGAAGCAGCAAGTGAGGATGATTGTATGAAAATTGCAATTAAATCAATAATTATTATTGGACCAATATTTATTTTAAAAATTCCAAGGAAAAACGCCATATTCAAAGTATATTATTTATTATTAACTTGATTCTGTTTTTATTAGGCAAAATAAATAATGTGAAATAACAATAAGATAAACAAATAAATACACGCACACACGACTGGGAAGTCCAAATGGCAAGAGGTTAATGGCAGGGACTTTTACGGGCTTTGAGAGTACCTAAAGTGGAATATGTACAATAAGTCTCTTTTAAAATAAATTACTTACACAATACTTACAGAATTATACTGGGATTAAAATCTTGCAGTATTGTATGAAACTTAGATGACAAAATTTTGCTGAATTTTGATGACACATAGTTCCATGACATCTCTCAAAAATGTCATCAAAATTTGATGAAATTTGAACGATGGCCTTTTCAAAATGTCATGAGATTTTACAAGATTTGTTTCCTACAATAATTCCACCAATTAAATTATTCGTAGGATTGTATAGTATTAGTAGAGTTCAAAGTGCAATTATAGGTATAATAATATTATGGTGCACAGAAAAAAGGAATCATGACCAACATGAGACAAAATCCAACGTTGCTGTCGTCGTCGGGCAGTTCCATCTGGTCAAAATGAACCTGGAGCATAAATGGCTGAGTCATGCCTGGAAATAAATTTAATATTCATCAATAAATAATGCATTTTTTCATAATGTTATTTCCAGTGCTTTTTTCTGCAATGCTGACTCACTGGTGACGGGATTTTCCAGAGTGTTTCCACAATATTTGTCTACTCCGTAAACCATCACCCAGTCCAATGTACAGTCCTAAAAATCAATCAATCAGAACAATTTACATTTTTTTTACCACAATTAGACCCAAAATACTTTCAATTAGTCAAATACTGTGAACTTACCGATCCGGTAACGGGATTCAATCCGGCAGGCGGTAAACCGTCTGGTGGTTGAAAGGCGGGAATTCCGGAAATGAAAAAATCGGAGAAGCCTCCACAAGATCTCCAGGTGATTTTGGTCATCCCGCTTCCCGCCCTCACACAAACACTGTAGTCCTCATTGTTGAGCTGCTGCATGTAGTTGTAGTTGAAGGAGCGTACAATACCCGCCTGTTCCGTGTAGTACTGGAGACAACCTTCGGGAGCCAACTCGGTCGAGTCACACTTTATGTAGGTCACCTTGATGTCCCACTGCTGACCCACATTCTCGGCCGTGTAAATGTTCATGGCGATCTCACTACTTGACCCGTAGTCCAAATATACTAAATAAAATAATATACGGATGACACAAATTAACACACTGGCCCTATAAATGTCCAATTACAATTATTGTCAGGTGATTGTAGGTATAGTTAAATATAGAAATTCTATATGGTCACCATGTTGCTCGCTAAGGTCTCCGCACAAAGGGCCGAAAAACCGAGTGTTGGCTGCTCCCGAAAAGGTCAAAGTGTCCGCTTCACAAATGCTCGTAAACTTTCCCGGCTCCGCCAGGATGAACTAGCAAAGTAACCAAGTAAAATTTTAAATGAAAAATTTATGTGTAAATAATTAAATGGCTTACTGTACTTTGTTAAAAATCAGTACCTTTTCAAAGTCCAGACGAACTTGGCACACGTTCTTGAGTTTTGGAAATCTGTACTCACAAAAGCTGGGGTTCGGAATGCTGGACACATTCAGCAAATGCGTTCCGTTTACGTGGACAGTCGTCGGCGACCCCGAATGACAATATTTCTTTACTGGAAATACAGTCAGTTAAGAATTTTTTTTAGTTGTCACTTTACTCGTTAGAATTTTTATGTTGGTTTACCTATACAGCAAGTCCCATATCCGGCAGCACAACTTCCGCCCTCCTCCCCTCCAATGTGATTACAGCTCTTTCTGTGTAAATTTCCATAAAATTTAGGTTAAATTTTTTAACTCTCGTTTTAATATGCTTCTCTACATCATCATAATTGACTGAAAACTGAAAAGGGCTTGGAAAAAAATTCAACATGGGCTCACGCGCTCGTGCAAACTCCGGACGTGGACTCTGTATCCGATTTACAAGTCTGATGAGGAATCCTCACGAGGGCATAAAACGGAAGAACTAAACACATTAGAAAACATTTAACACGATGAATGTAATTTTTTTTTAATTTAAAAAATGATAGGCTACAAAATTGGAACGCAAAATAAATTCCGGTTTGAAATCTCCGACAATACACAATCGGCTAGTGTCCATCTATAGGATTTGCATGAAATCATTGTAGATTTTAACCTCTGTCATTTTCCATTTTTCCCAATCCTCAAGCTCAAAGTTTCAAAAATGAAAACCAGAAAAAAATGCTTTTTCATTAACCATTTTTTGTGAAACTTGGACGCCGTTCGATAAGAATCGAAACTTGTAAAGAACTTTTTACCATACAGTGTTTTTTAGGTGAGTTTTCAATGTCCAGTCTTTGAATTGAGGTGAATTGAAATGACCGGAATTTTCGATTACAAATTGGCGTAGGTTTCATTAAAATCTCAGACAAATGTTCACGTGCCGAGCGTGCACTTTGACCTTAGAACTTAGACCTAACACTTGATTCTTACATCTCTCATCCCGAGCCAGGACGACCTTGGATTTGAAAACCATGACTCCAAAAACGAGCCAAAGGAGAAAACAGTTTAATTGCCATCTCTGAAAAGTTCTGGTGCTCCATGAAATTTGCTTGAAGAAGCCACAAAATGGTAAAACACTCGTCGTCGAATTTCGGTTCGACTTGGACTTGGAGGGCTCAGTCGTCCCACTCATTTTTCAAAAAACTGATAAAAACTTGAATTTTCCACACTTTCACGGTAACAACTTGAGATGTGACCATGTAAGTATTTAGGTCTAAATTATAATTACTACAGGTGAGTCGCCTCTAAAATTCACAAGTTTGATCAGTAGACTTGCAAAATGTCTAGATGATTCGATATGCAGTTGCAGTTTGCACTCAAAATGAATAAATGAGCGAAAATAGGACCAGGAAATGAAGCGGAAGGTGCAGAGAGATGCTGATGATAAAATCAAAATAAATAAATAGAATAAAATTCCCCAATTTTCTTCCCTCTCGCTTCCTTCTTGCCCTTTGTCCATTCTTGATGTGCCGACAATCGTAGACTCCTCCGTATGCATTTCCCTGTCCTGAGTGTGTTGACCACTCATTATCACTCACTGTCATCAGTCGGAGTCGGTCAGTCATTGTCATCTTTGACTCTGACTCTATGTATGTCTCTCTCGCTTGAGCTTTTTAGCAAATACTTGCTATAATATGACAAGAGCGGGTTGAAATGCCAGAGTGCATCTTCGCAAACAAAATTAAACCACTATTATATACTTATGCGAGTACATGTGTAAATGAACCATGCACATTGATTCGGATTCTATGTACTTACATGCAATGTGTAAGTAGTTCGTTTTGGTTTGGAAATCCCCATTTGCAAATTAGCAAGGTGGTTGATTATATTTTTTTATGTTTAGGCTCGTCATTGTGTCTTTTCTCTTTCTCCACCTCCGCATTAATTTGAATCACAAAAAATATCAACAACCCAAAACCCAAACACAGAGTTCAACGCCAAACGTTTTATTATTACCTTTAACACTTTAAACTTTAAATGACAGGCGAACAGAGAATCTCATTGAGCGACTTACATACATAGGCAGCTCACATACTTTGATATATGGGATAGTTAGGACAAAATTAAGATTGATTAGCAGTTTAACACTGACTGACTGATGGTGATAATTTACAGCTTTAAAAGTCTGTCATGTGTTTATACAGTTTAAAACTTGCATTCGCAAAAATATGTATGTTAATTGCTCAGTGAGCAATGAGCAATGAGCAACTTACTTAATCACAAACTAACGTTTTCGCTCTTCTTCATATTGCTTTTTTTCTCACTCTTCTTCCTCAACGCTTTTGACAGGTACATTTTCATACATTTTTCGCTTCTTCTTCCCTGGGTGATAAAAGTTTCAAAAAATTAAACCAGTACACTTTGTATAGATATTATTCACCTTAAAATTGCTTTATTACTGTACAAAAATCAGAAAAAGTTGATAATATTATGGAATCAGATTTTTCTTTATATGATGAACAAACGGTAGCCATCATGAGGATGCCGATAAGGATTTCGACAGCACCTTTTCCTACACCCGTAAGGATAGGAGTAGGAAATGAGGACGACGATAAAAATTTCCAGGGCATGAACCACCAGGAAAATGGCCGAGGTGACAAAATACTTTAAACAATTTTCTCGGGCCACCTCCAACTCCAGCGACATCTCCATCTCCTGGTATTTGATGCCGTGGTCATTTGAATCCGAATTCAGGGACATTGACACATGGTGACCTTTCATCATCTCATGGTCATTGGCGTAAGGGTGGAAAACGGGGCTGAGGAAGTGCACCAGGGTGACGACCACTCCGGTAAAAGTTATGACGAGCCAGGTGATGGGCAGGGGGGCTCGAGGCCTGTGATATGAAGCAGGTTGGCTGGATTCGGATTCGGAATTCCGGGAACGACCGAGGAAATTCAAAGAGCTTGATCTTAACGACGTTGATGCAGAGGCGGAAATGGAAAAAGAGGAGGCCAACAAAATGGAACTGTTGACAATCTGAATGAGGGCGATGACGGCCACGAGGGCGGAACTTTTTAAGGCGGACTGCAGCCAAAGATGTTGACTGTTTTTAGGCTGAAATTGTAGGGAGTGGGACCCTAAATTTGAACTCTGGTTTTGGGGGCTGTCATCCCAGGGTAGGTTGGAGGTCAGCTGGACGGTGCCTTTGAGGAAGAGGAGCAGAGTCACGACCGAGGTCGAGGTTGAAATCACCTAAACACAATTAAATTAAGTAGGTACAAAATATCTTTAGAATTTTCACCATTTTATTGTCGAGTTATATAGGGCAAAAGACAAAATTAATTGTTTCTCGAGTTTAAAATTTTATGTACGATACACTTACGATCGAAACAAAAGCGACGATTCGCAGAGTCATGTTTGGTTCCATTCTGACAGACAAATCCCAAACTTCGTACCTCTTAATCTAGTAACGTGAAACGGCCGAGAGGCAGGGTGTAAAAACATAAGCGGCGTTCAAGTCTCACCGTACGGTTCCATTTCTACGGCTGATAATACAAAAATGATTCAACTAATGACGTTCCACTAAAATAGGGATGAATCTTTTAAAAAATGTCTAGGTAAAATATAGCTAATTTTTTAATGGTAATTTATTCAAGATTGAATAATATTCCAAATAGACTTGGTTGTCCGCAGATAAATGAGTGCGTTTACCAGCTAGAGCTAGATATACTTACATGCACTTTAAAAAAAAGTTTGTCCTTTGCTACGAGGAAAACCGCACAGGGAAAAATGTCAATTAAATGCATTGTGATAGTTTAGCCAGTTCTTTTCCAGGCTTTGATAATTCCTCAACTTACAATGTAAATGTATGTTATAATTATAATTTAAAAGCCACACATAACATGTCATGCATATACATATGGTTATGAATTATGACTCTATAGTTTTTTCTCAAATTTTGCACCATGAAAAGTATTTTGTTGGTTGTGAGTTTCATTTTTACAAAAAAATGCAACAGATCATAACAGACCAAAAATATTTAAAATGACTAGAAGATGGACTTGTTTTTATTGTGAACTTTTTCGGTAAATTTCAATAAAAAACTGAACAATTGGCCGTAAAAATGTTAAAAAGCGTAACAATAATTATTATTATTATACAAACTAGATGATGAAAAATGCTCGGATAAAAAAATGTCAGACGGCTTTTCCAAAGTTGAGATTATCGAGGACGCTGTACATTTCCTTGATTTTGAGTCTATACTCAAAGAGTGTGATGATGAGGGCGGCAAAGGCCAGCGTTTTACTCGCTAAAATCCCATAGTAAGCTAAAACTGTCCAGGTTTCCAGACTGTAGCCGTTGATGGAGGAAAAAGTAAAGTGATCCAGTCTGGTAGTGATTCCTTCTCCAGGCGGTAAACTACTACTGGACAACCAAGTTTCGTTTGAGTGTAAAGCAGGAGTGCTGATACTGTGGTTGAGAAACGGATCAATAGTTTGACCCTTTCCGCCCATGACCTGAAGGGCACCCGTACTTTTGGGCAGAGATGGAAAGAGAATGGCGGAGAGAGAACTGTAGAAAAATACCGTGTTGAACAATATCCACAGGGGGATCAAAACTTGGAACGTCTGCAGTTAAAAAAACATATAAGAAAAAAAATCACAATATAAAAATAAAGTAAACTTTTTAAAATTATTAACGTACATTGCGACTGACGCAACAGTGGCAGTAAGCGGAGGTCCACAAATGCAGGAAACTGTTGACAATTTCGATGACGAGACAGTAGAAAAGCGCCTGAGGAAATTTCATCCGGTTTTCATCGTCGACACTCCGCTCCGAGGCCCCGAGTTGGAAACAGAGCAGGAAAATTAGGGTGCAGATCCCCAGGGTTGCGATGCTCAAAATCTAAGCAAGTCATTTAGGTAGTTTAATTTTTTTTAATATTAAAAAAATACTGCGTTTTAAATGCAAATTTTTAATCGCACAAACCAAGTAACTTACACAAGTGAGAAACCAACTTGTCTTGACTGCCTTTGAAAAAATCAATATCATTTTAATTCCAACACCTTGGAAAAAAACCTAGTTACAAAAACAAGCTAAACTAACTGAAAACTCAAGTGCATAAACGCAGATTATGAATATTATGAATTATGAATATGAACGTGAATGTGGAGCAGTAAAAAATACAAATCAACTTAAAAGCTAGACATTTAACAGCTATTACAATGTTGTTACTTGTTAATTATAATTGGTGGACGGACGGGCGGACGTGTGTGTGGTTTATCAACTTCCTTTTCCAAATTAAAGGGCTAAAAAACTGCGAGCTAAATTGTGTGTCCAGCTCTGTACTCTACACACACATTTGTTCAGAGTTTTAATACGCAGTTAACCAAACTCGCTTCTCGAATATTTTAATAATAAGCTTTCGTTTTACATAATGATATACATGCTAGTAAATCCATTTTAAGAATTGTAATGTGACGGTCATTATTTTTATTTCTTTATTCGGACTTTCGACTCGCAAATTTGAACAAAACATATTTAACTGGCAACTTTAGTCTCAAGATGCGCCAAAAATTAATTAATTATGTTGTAAGTACATGTTCCAGATGTTGAGTGTATAAACATTAAACATATTTAGGTCCGTTATTTGTATTTTGGGGCTGGAGATCCCACTGAATAGTCTCGACCAGCCGAAAAAAGCTAGCAAAATGAATGAAAAATCATCATGTATTTAATATTATTTAATGACTGGTTTAATTATGTCAAAAATCAAGACTTGATTGCTCCTTATCAGAATATCGTAGCCGTACAATCGTGAAATTATTTATTTATTTAAGTGTAGGGGACTGGCGGGTAAAAGTAGACCACGGGTAAAAGTATACCACTTCATAAAACATCTCCTGTTTCCGTTCTGCTTGACCAATGTGGACGGGATTTGAAAAAAAAACAAAGCTTATGAATGTGAAATTATGCTTACAGTAAAACAACTCCAATAAAAAGCTCCAGCTCTGCAAACTAATAAGTTTAAAAAAGTAAAATTTTCTTGCTGGCAGGACAAGACAATCCAACAAGGAAATTTTACGTTTAGGATTTATCGATTTGTGGATTTACTTTTGAATTAATTTCAACAATTTTTCTTTACCATGTTACTACATTATTGCTACAAACGATAGTCATTATAAATGGTGTTGAAAAGTTATGTGACAATTTAAAAAAAAATGTCTGATGTCTCTAGAAAATGTACGTGGAGGGTAAAACTGGACTCTCTGGCGGGTAAAAGTAGACCGCAGTTTCCAATGTTAAGCGTTTTCCTTGCAATTTGAACTTGGAAGTGAGCAAAGAAATGTGAATTTGCATCCGAATTCAGTGTGTCATTCTTTTTTAATTTTTGATTGTATATTGAACTTTGAAATCAAGTGTTAAGTTATTTATTTAAATTCCAGACATATTTAAGTTTTTATTTTACTGTTTCATACTAATAAATACTAACCTATCGTGCTTAAAATAGGAGTTTTGTTAGTGGTACACTTTTACCCGCCGTGCTGGTCTACTTTAACCCGACATAGGACCGTTTTAGACCTTTTATTAAACTCAAATTAGAGGTCAAAAGGTCATTATTTCAAAATAAAACTATAAAGCATCATAACAACAAAGACTTCAAGTTTTATATTATGCAAAAAACATATTGATATGTTTTTCCATTTTGTCGTTAGAAGACTAAACAAAAGTGGTCCAGTGTTACCGGTTTTTCCGGTACGTTGCCGGGTAATTTTTGAAATACCCGCTAAAATTATTTCTGTCAAAACAAACATTACAGGGCTTGCAATTACCTTCAAGAATTGCTAACATACATTTAAATCGGTGGAGTGGTTCTGGAAATATAAAATAAAACGCAAACCATGTTTCACGATTCCTCGTGACCTTTGACCTCGTTGGGCACCATCTAAACATTGACCAAATTTCTTGAAATTTTAGCGTATCAACTACAATAGTGTCGGCAACTTTTGAAAAAATGGCCATTTGAAAGATGTCTATACCTTGGCTGAATCCGGACATACCTATAACCTAGTTGACTTAGCCTCTGCATACGTCAGCGTCGGCCCATGAATTATGTCCGCAGACAGTACAAAAACTGGACGTACGGACATAAGGATGTCCTCCCGCAGTGCACCAAACGGTCCCCTGGAGGGGCTTATCACTTCCAGGAGTTTGAGAGTCCAAAGGCTGCTTCGAAAGCTGCTTTTGCTGCTGCTGTTTGTGTCCTTTTTCATTTTTACTCCTAAAAATAATAACATCAATCACCTTTAAGATAGATATTCATACATACTTTTATACTTACATGCATCACAATTTACATGCCAAAAAACACTTAATACGATTTTGATTCTTAATTTTTATTTTTGTTGCGGCTTCCATTATTGTCTAAATACACAGTCTCGATAGTTTACATTACTGCAAAAAATAAACATATTCATACAATTAGTAGACATGTATGCAAGACAAATTTTAGCAACAATTCCTTTCAAAATCACAAAGATAAGCACATCAATCCTTATGTGCCAAGAGACAAACGATGAATGAAACTTGGTGTGAAATTTTCCCAAAATGATGTGACGTGTAAGTATGTATGTACAATGTATATCTATATGTCATATACAGATATACATGTATGCATACTATACCGTTGTCAGCTGCCCGTAACTACGGTGGCGGTGCATTTTTATACAAATCGGAGCAAAAAAGGATTAAAAAAGTGGACAGAATGTACTTCGGAAGAATTTAATTGCAATTCGGGGACAATGAATCCTTAAAAAGCGACAAACATCCTACACTCGTGAAACTTTTCTCAACAAAATGGTACTATTCGCGTCAAGATTAATGAAGAATCGAAATTACAGGCTTAGACCGCGTTTGTAGGTTTTTCTGAATTTTTGCCCTTTTTCGACAATCATCCTTCTTTAGAAAATTTCCGTGGTTCTTGATAACTGCACCATTGACAGATCCTTCACAATTTTTTTCTTCTCCTTATTTTCTCGGTCATTGGGGATCATGGAGGTCATCTTTGTGTAAATATTACGCCCGACATGAACGCAGCAGTTGACTCTGGCATAATTTTGGTCATCAAATACTTTCTCATGCCCAATAGTTATCGCATCCTCAGAGTCGGCCAAAGGTACAGTGGGATGATAAACTTGACCGGTGACCACTTCGATGGCTCTACGGGTTTCCCGGAATATAAATTCAAAGTCCTGACCTGTCTTATTTTGACATACGGCAACCTCAAGCCCGTGGAAGTGTTTTCCCCTGTCGACTGTCCCAATGACAACCCTTGAATATAGATTTCTTTTATAACTTCTTAAATTTCATCCGTCGTCTTCTTATCTGGAACTCTTGACTGATTATGGTTCTGCACATCTTGAAAGAAAAGGATATCTTCAGATTTATGGTCAATAACCAACTTCACCCTTCGTAGACATTTCCAGTATTTTGATTGACGGCAGTCATAGAGAATGTACTGACTTCCCCCATCATTTTTCGTTGTTTTAAAGACATATTCATCGTTCAGCTCTAATTTTGCAGATGAAAGTGATTCATATTTCTTTACAAAAATCCATTCTGTACTCCATCTAGACTTTTTGGGAGCCACATTCGGTTGATCTTCTTCAGACTCTGTGCCTGCATCATGTTTCCATGGCGGAAGATCCTGGAAATCACTGTCCGAGTCGGACATCTAAAATAATTGATGAAACACAAACATGTAAACTGTCATTCCAAATAGGATAAAAAAATTGCGTGTTTTTACAGTATGTAGTAAGGTCGGTACAATTATATTTAAAAAAATATTGATGGAATACAGACACTTTGAATTTACCTTTGATACTACAGTTTTTTGCAAAATATTTTTGTCAAATACGATAGAAAATCAACAAAATAGGAATATATTGAATCGATTAATCGAATTGATGATTGATTTACTTATGAATTTATGCGTAAATAATTAAGCATAGCTGTGATTGAATGCTGGTTTTTCATATTCACTCCGCCGAAATTTTCTAAAAATTTGAAGTGGGGGTTGTGCATAAAGAATATCAGGAAGAAGTGGGGGTAAGGGATGGTACATAATTGTCATTGAAAACATTCATAATTTATGCAGCATGATTAAATTGGTTCAATTTCATCGACGTGGCAGTAACAAAATGAAAGAAGCTGAGGAATTTGGTACATTATTGGTCAACCACAAACTTACCAAAACTGCGTTCGTATTTTACAACTCTAATACGTTCGAAATGTTTTGGCCCCCATGGAAAAATTCCCCAAACGTCTATACACTCCAATCCGACTCTCGTCTCTTTGCCAGCCCCATATTTTTAACGTACCACTATTTAAGGTAGAACCAGAGTTAACTAGCTATTTTTTTAAAAAAATTTATTCATATTACAAACGCCATCTTTGCCTACACGTCTAAAATATTGGCCGAATTCGGGTTGGTTTTGTTGGCTGAGTGAAAAAGCATGAGCCGCTAAACCCGGCCGAAACCTAACAAAAATTTCCGAATTCGGGTAGTTGACCTGAATTTTTCGACCGACAATTCGAGGAGAATTCGACCGATTATACTGCAGAGTTCGGACATTTATTTTTATACGGGTATTCTTCCGGAGGCATAACGAATAGGACATAGTGCTTGAAGCCAGTTTTTTGCAGAAATATTTTGCGCATTCAACCAGAAAACCGGTGAAATATTTTGACAATTTTTTAGTAAACGCAAATAAATTTTGCGTGGCCAATTGGTTGAAGGAAACCTAATAAACGACATAGTTAGGATTTTTTTCTCCTACGTTCTGTTCTCTTCATCAGTATCCACGTCTTATGTACGCCAACGTATTTAATGTAGGACCAAACCATCTTGCCTGCGGATATGTGGCCGATTTAAAATCGGCCAGGCCCCGTCTTTTTCTCAGTCTTAGAGTCCAAGCATGTACCGTAAATGCTCTTTTAGTGTGATAAGACATGCCATAGATTTCCAATTTGAACGAATTTGAATTTAAAGCATTGCTCGTGCATACTTTCAGTAGCTAAAAATTCTAATTGTAAGACAGGCTCACCAAAATACATTTACATTATGCATGCTAGACAGTATCAA
The DNA here is from genome assembly GCA_034698285.1 of Sminthurinus bimaculatus. Taxonomy (NCBI): domain Eukaryota; kingdom Metazoa; phylum Arthropoda; class Collembola; order Symphypleona; family Katiannidae; genus Sminthurinus; species Sminthurinus bimaculatus. The sequence continues at coordinate 1,181 of JAQIVE010003425.1, read as the reverse complement.
AATTACACGTTAGGTGTTTTGACGTAATATATGAGCAGGCCGTGTAAAACGCAGTAATTCCCTATTGCTTGGAATCATAAACATGCATGTAAGTCGCGCGCGACTCGATTCAGATCAATTCTATAACATAGCGGATAAACATAGATTTATCTATCAACATTCATTTATCCATCTGAAGAAGAATAGCTAGGGTCACTCGGGACATCTTTGCTGTAATTTTGAGCATCTCAGCATTTAAAATTCAATAAAAAGCACTCAGGTTGAGAGAAACTAATATTTTTAAACTAACACGTAGCCTGTTTATTTAACCTCTTCCTTGCCGATTCGTCATATACGCATAATTTTTTTTATGTTACTATGGGCCCAATTTTGCCAATACGTGAAATTTGTTTACCTTCATTTCCGCCCAAGTTTTCCAAAATGCAAAAAAAGCAAACAGTGCAATCCCAGTTTTACGTTTTAGTAAAAAAAATTCAAAAGTTCACTGGCCCGATTTTACCTTTTCGACGAATATCCAAAAAAAAATCGCTCCTGAGGATTTTCATCAAACTTTGACCGTCTCTGGCAGCAGGAATGGACTAATGTAAGTTTTAAACCCACAAAACTATTAAAAAAAACAATCTTTTGGCTTTTTTTGAGACCCTTGCTCTTGCAGATGACGAGGACAGTGGTTCGACGAAAGTGACCAGGAGTGTTATATGGACAGCGGTTCCGACGTCGGTTCTGACTTGGAAATTCCAGGCGATGACAGCCAAGTGGAAGACGGAAAAGCCAGCAAAAGTAGCAGTGATTATTTATCCGCAACGTGAGTTTCAAAAGGCTCAGAAAGATTTTATGTAAAAATAAAAAAATAAAAGTTTTTGTTATTATTATTTTGAGCCGTTGAACGTGAATCAGCTGGACTTCATAATCCTTAATTATTGTCTGCTTCCGCTTGTAGAACTGATGACGACGAAAGTGGCAAAGAAAAGGAGGATACTCGAGGATCGCCTGACTCAAAGCACTTGTAAGTACATATGCATGCATGCATATGCGTGCATATGCACAACTCTGAAGATTTTTTGTACGTTTATCGACGTTTTATCTCCGTTTTGCGCAGTCCGAATTTTTAATGTTTTTTTAATTTTCTTAGTAATAATAATACTAAAATAATGTTTCAAAATTGAAGTAAAAAACGACAG
>JAQIVE010003424.1:0-16788 GCA_034698285.1 Sminthurinus bimaculatus | reverse complement strand
AACAACAATAGTCGTCTTATATACATGTATCTTTTCATCAATATAATTACTGGCATGGATTAACACGTTGAATAGAATTGAGAAGAAGTCATGAAGTTACATAATAATAATATTATTATGCAAGTACCAAGTACAAAAATATGTACGTGCATGTAGATTAAGCGAGAGAGAGAGAGAGCAGGAGGTAGTGAATGAGTAATAATAGCAGCTATCGGTCCATTACACACATAATATATTGCATTGTTGTGTGTGCAGCTTCTGTCCTTGTCTTGCATGAGAAGGACAGCGCAAATTCAGCTCAATTCTCCCAAAATCCCTTTCCCAAACTTGTCGGTTTTTACAAAACCCGGGTTTTCACACATTTGGAGTGACTTTCGGCCATAAGTCCAAATGAAAGGGCACTCGGCTAACATGTTTTCTATCATATAAGCCATTAAAATTTTCAAAAAAACATTAGGGGGCTGAGATCTTATTTTTCAATCCATTTAATCACCATTGCAAAACATGTTAGTAGATATGTGCATATTTTGATTTATTTAGATGTTGAACTGGACTTCACAGCAAGTCCCTCTTTGTCTACTGCGAGCTCAACCTAATTTTTGTTTGTTGAACTGAGGATGATAAAATAGGAGGTAGAAAATAGAATATATTATAATTCATGCTGAATTTAGCTTAAGATTATACATATTATTATTATTTATGTAGCTGAATCATGTAAAAGGTCTGAGGTTTCAAGAATTACCAGAAGGTAAATGTGTGCATTACATACAACGTGTAAATATATTATCTTCATAGTCTTGACTCCTTTCCCTTTCTATATACCTAAGTTTCATTGGAAATTAATGGATGTAGAGTGCCTACAGTGCATACGTCGTATTATTGTGTCCTTTATCCATTTTCATACTGATACTGTTGAAATTAAAAGTTGTATTCTTTTTGTGTACACAGAAATCATTCTTCTCGGTATAATGTGCACACTGCACACGTTATCCATAATTATTTGCTTGTTGATGGTTAATTTACTTTATGAGCCCCAAAAACGCCGGCACAGTGGAAAAACCCGAAAGTCGGTGAAATCCTGGGTTTCCTTACTGTCCAGAAATCCGAGAAGAAATAATGCCTGCGGAATTTGCTATGGACCTATGGTATATGTTATAGTCTCTGAAAAATTCTACAGGGAAGTATTCTTTTGGGAGAGAAAGTCACATTTTGTATCAAGTATGCTAAAATAGTCATCTTAACTTTGATGCTCTCTAAATTTCAACCGCATTAGGAGGAAAATTTCAGTCTTTTTATTGTATTTAGTGATGCAAGAACCAAAAGGATCAATACATGACGGATAACGAGTAACGAGACAAAAGACAAAAGGCTTTACTTTTGTGAAAAAAGTTGTTTTATGACGAGGGCTAACGTTCAACGTTCATAATCGATTGCTCACAACTCACAACTCATACTCATAATATAATGTGTCCGATGGAAAGAGAGCGCAAAAAGACGTTTAATATTTTTAAAACGAAATTAGCAACAAAATCTTTATTCAAATACGCACATAAGCAATAGCATCAGCTGCATCATCACAACATTATTATTCTTATATTATTAAATACGCATGATAGCAACAACAACAATTAACGACATACATATAAATGTAAACATGTAGCAACAATAACAAAAATAGCAGGAAGATATTGTGTAACGAAGAAATTAATAAATTATATTGGTGTACTTAATTAAAGAACGATAACAATAATAAAAAACAACTGTGTATCATTGTGTTGATATTATTCTATTCGAGGCACGCATAACGATGACATTCGTCTTTGTGTATGGCGGCTTTCTTTATCTGCTCAACCTTGTCCTTCCAGGAGCTTGGGGAGGCCTTCTCCAACAAACTGAAAATAAAAAACCAAATTGAAATTAAAATTTAAACTGTGACCAAAATTCCACTTTCTCTGCTCTGTTATTTGCAAATTTTGAAAAACTGAAAAGTATAATATAAGTGTAAGTATGCTATCTTGTTTTTTTGTTCTTACACAATGATAATTTCTTTTGCCTTGAAGTCCTTCAAGTATCTGCCAGCTCCACAAATGGCTCGGTTGACACACTTTCCCAACTTGGTAACGGCCACGTTGACATTAGCTTTGACTGTGTCGCTGAATTCGAGGTCGGACAACGAGTTTACTTCCTCATCCTCATCATTGTTCATCAAACGTCCCTTCCTCTTTTGCTTGGCGAAACCGAAAAACTCCAAAAACTTGGCTACGTAGGTTTTGACACGGCCTGGAAAAAAGTACAACAAATAATACGAAACATAAGTAAAACTCATTGCTATTATTATTTTATCAAAATTATGAAGATATTATTATCCATGAAAAATTGAAAATTCTAGTTCAAAAAGTGGAATTAATGAATTTCCTCGTACTCATGAAGGATGGAGGGGGTTTTGGTTTGGACACACTTGTGTCTTCAACAGTAGCTGCTTCCTCAACAGTGGGAACGACTTCCTTGTCAGCATTATTGTCTGCGGATTCTCCACTCGTGACGACGGCTGAGGCTCCCTCCTTGTCCTTGTCCTTGTCCTTTTCTCCTTCAGCCTCCGTTCCATTGACACTCACCGAGTCTGCACTGTGCACTGCAGTTTCATTGAGCTCGGAGCGGAGCTTGAGCAGCGTCTTCTTCTTCAAATGTTCCTTCTCCTTGGAAGCTCCCAAAATCTCGGACACTCCCAGCAAACACACAAGCAACACGGCCAAATAAAAGCCACGCATTTTCAACAACCTTTAGTCAACTTCTTACGATGTAAATTCAAATTCACTTTTCAATTTGTAGGAAGGGAGAGATAGAGAGATAGATGATTCTTCTCCGGAAGATTGCTCACATTTGATAGTCTGGCTCCTCTATCAAAATGTTTTTATCCTCAGCTTAAAGTGGAGTAGTATGAATTCCAGGTTGGGAAACTAGATCAAACATCCACATTCTACGTTTCGTTTAAATATCATGGGATGTTGTACATACATGTATGTGTTTGTCTTGCGGTAAAAGTAAAACAAATACATAGAACACATCCGGATTGTCCAGAGAGTAACAAGATATGTACTTCCTATTCATCATATGTATATTATTACGGCTACAGGTGGTATACACTACAGCCTCAATAAAATTTTACAATTTACAAGATACAGTAAGTTCTGACAGACAAAGGCTGAGGGAGGAAAGGAGAAAGGAGAGCTTGAGTTTTGGTGTATGGAAGGTAGCCCATCGATAACTTATTTGGCCTGGAATTCTTACCTTAACGGGAATACCTTACCTGTATCTACCGGACATTCTTATATTGCCTACATGCATTTTGCTGGACATGCATAATATAATGATAATAATAACAGTTTCAATTTCATTATTGCAGCCCCAGGTAGAATTTTTCTTCAGCAAAGTTTCATTTTCATCTGTATATTTTACACCGTTCCAGCCCTTTTGAATTATTATTGATTGGAATTTAGATACACACATGATATATGATATGATATGTTCTTCTTGGCAAGATACACAATATATTAGATCAGTACGTATTTGTCCAGCATTGTATTGTATTGTATCGTGCTATGTGTGTGTTCCTACTCACTAAAATAAATGATAATATTCATTACTTAGAATATCAGAGAATATCACACAAGATTTACTTCCGCCTTCGATTCAGGACCTCAATCAGTGCACTTTCATCCTTGATCTTGGACTCAGACATTGAATTTTACAAATTTTTAGCAGTCCTCCTTCCTCTTTTGCTCATTGTTGTTTAACATCAACTTTTCTGTTGTCTTTTCCAATACTTTTCCAAATCTTGTTTTCTTTTTTTGTGTACATCTCTTATTTTTTGTGCAGTGAAACTAGGAAGAAATGTGAGGGAAAGTCAATGCAGCAAGATGCAAGTTAAATATTATAACCACACCAGAACTAGAACTTCCCACTGTTTAACCTTTACATTGTGCTTGATTGTTATTGTTAGTCAGCTAATTGTGACGCCTTGTGAAGGAGCCAAGATAAAGTCAAAATCAAAGCCAAAATCCAAGTCAACGTCAACGTCGACGCAGGTGAAGGAAGATCAACAGCTGAAGCACAGACAGGGGACCTGGGTCTCCAAAGATGAGGATAATCGTCGTGGCTTTGCTGGCACGGACAGCAGGCTGAAATCCAACCACTATAATAATCCCTATAATAGCAATAATAATATCCAAAGTGCGGGTTTTAATCAAAATTCACAGTATAACCCTAACAGCCAGAATGGCAACGTGTTTCCGTCCCAGTTCCAGCCACATCCTGCCCCCGTCTACCAACCCAATCCTCAGCATCGCCGCCCTGAAAAATCTACTCCCGTCGCTCACTATGGCCGGATGAGACCAACTAATAACCTCAAGAATGCTCAAATGTTGCACCAGAAGCAACAATTAGCATTTTATGGTCAATTTGGCGATGCTGGGCAAGGAGGAGGCGGAAACAGCTTGCCGATGAAAGCAAGTTATTCAAATCAAAATCCACCATCATTGGGACAAAATGTGTACAGTAATAATAACAACCACAACTCCTTCACTCCGCCGAATAAAGAAAAGCAGGAACAGCAGCAAAATAATTGGCATAATCCTCCTCCAGGAAAGCAAAACGTTCACAGCTCTCAATTTTCCGATTCCAAGCCAAACATCAGGGAAAACTCAAATGGCAAGCCAATGCAAAGTAGTGCCTCTAATTTATATCCGAGCAACCCGTCCGTGCCGGCCGACCTGGGCTTCATCGATGAAAATGACCAGGATGTCCAAGAGTCGGAGAAGAAACATGATGAGTTCGATGACGATGATCCCCATCCGTCTTATGGAGTCATTTACAAGGTTCCTGGAGTCAAGATGGAGGACAATCCGACCAACTTTTTGAACCTGGTGGGAACGGATTTTCAACCCGGTCGTCTTGTCAATATTTGGCTGGTCCTCTGCTTTATGATGTACATGATCGTGTCTCAAGGTGCGTTGATTCTCTCTTATTGTTACAATTCATTACAATTATATTAATTTAGCTTTATTTTATGAACCGTACGAAAAAGTAGTTTTTAATCATGATTTTTTAACTATCATCAGGTTACTCCATGTGGGTGGCGGGGTTAAGTTTTAAGGGAACCGAAGCAGCTATCGGGGCACTTCCAGGGGTTTCACAGCTCCAGAACTTGATCCAAAGTCTCACCAATGCCCTCCCCGGTATGCCCACGAGCCTCGCGGATTTACCGGGACTACTCGGACTTCCAGAGTATAAAGTAAAGGCTGAAAAAGATGACAAAACTCGAAAAAAATCCAAAGGGACAAAAGCAAAATCTAAACCAATTTCAAGACCACTAGCATCAAAAATAAACTCAACTAAAACATTGGCAACGTCGAAAACAAACTCAACCTTAACTCCATCAACGTCGAAATCAAACTCAACTTTAACACCTGAAACGTCGAAAACAAACTCAACTGTAACCCCTGAAGAATCGAAAATAAACTCAACTGTAACCCCTGAAGAATCGAAAATAAACTCAACTGTAACCCCTAAAACGTCGAAAACCAACTCAACTTTAACACATAAAGAATCGAAAATAAACTCAACTTTAACACCTAAAACATCGAAAACAAACTCAACCTCAATATCAACATCACGAGCACTGGCCTCGGAGGTTGGCATAAATAGAGATGCGAGGTCACGTGTAAATTCAGGTCCTTTGGGACCAATCAAGGAATTATTTGATACCGCCGCGGACGTGTTTCTAGATGTTGCTCATCTTTGGCTGTTTCAAGACAGAAACTCGACCAGATTTCGAGCTAGCTGATGTTAATATCCTGCTATACATACTTGACAGTAAATAATGTAAATAATTCTGTTAATAATTTCTTAATTTCTTTCTTAATTTATTATGATTTATTCCTAATGGTTTCTTCCAACATGTTGTAATAAACCTTTTTAATACATGGACGTTACTGAATCATGGATGCATGAAGTGTACGGACAGTGTACTTACAGATAATGTAATGTATAATACAACAGTTAACGGAAGTCAATAAGAAAGTGAAAATACATAGACGATAGACGAGGAAACGAATGCAACGAATAAATAAATGTCAACTTGAAAAGCTCCTCCTTTAACCATCCATGAAAGAAAATCCAGAAACGTGTATTCTCCTTTTTCTAAAATTTCCAAAGAATCACTTCTTATACATACATATATAACATAAACATTGATACACATAATATTATTACGTGTTATTATGTATCAACGAGCAATGTGCATAGAGCACTGAATGAACAAGTCGCCTTTTACTTTGGAGCATAGGAACACGAAACAAAAAGGAACAAGGAACCCTCGCATTTACACTTGTATCCTGTTCATTCAACTTTATTGTCGTATTTTATTTCATCCCATGCATTGTCATTGTCATTCATTGTCTCCTCACAAATATCATTATTACGAGGAGCATAAAGTTGAGAGCACATTAGTATTTTACTAACTTGTAATGCACTGCCAATAACTGTAAACTTTACATACATATTTATATAATGAACTAGACAACATCATCATCACCATCATCATTATAATCGACATAATATTGTGATGATATAAGTGTAAGTATATTCATTCAAATGCTCCTGTATTCACTTACTTTTTATTGTTCTTATTTACTTACCAATATTATACATTGTTAGGTATAAAATATGCACGAATATGGAAATAGGCAAAGGTTAACATTAGTTAATATGGATACACATCAATTTCAATTATATATCCTTTAGTTTTAGCTCATTCACTCACTCACGCATATAACAAATTACCTACATTCAGCATCAATAGAACATGGAATTGTGGGGATGACAGAGTGCGTATGGGTAGATGGATACAATCCATGACACATAATATGGATAAAATACTTATCCAGATTTTATGCAAGCATAAATTCTTAATGCGTAACGAGAATTATTGTCATAATATTGTTACGAGTCATGATGAGTTTATGCTTATTAGATAACGGATGAGCCAGGTTCATTGTCTCTTCCTTCAAATGATTAGTATTATAGAGAGAGAAACGGAATCCTATGCATAACATCTACTATCTATGATTATACTTACAACTTCTGGTCATTGCAAATGGATTGATAAAAATCTACGATCGAACACTTGAATTGAAGTTTGAAAAAACAAAGTCGACTAATTATTATGTCGAGTGCATTGTGCTACTAGCCTAGATCAGTAATAAATTGTTAAGATTATCCTATGGTACTTTGCAGTTTGCATTGCAATAATACACGATATGTAGAATAATTTTCCTTTAGAATTATTGTTTTTGTTTGAAAACTTGATTCTTCAAAACTTTTAATAACAATCATTTCATAATAATTAATTGTTCACACACATTTCTTATATACTATTCAGACTATAAAATGCATGAAGTTGTTACTTCATTCGTGGTCACTTTGAAATAGATTTATGATTTATGTATTACATCTTACATAATTACTTTCGATCGGGCTCAATAAAATCTCAAATCCATCTTTGTATCATATCTTTTACATAATCAAAAACAGATGGACAACATAAAAGAGATGTCCTTAAAAAGAATAAAATTATTAAAACTAAATTATAAAGTAGTAATGTAATTCCTGTCTATTGTTGCATAATTATGGTTGTAAAAGTATACTAGGTATACAAACAATACTTTTTACTACTAAAAGTACAGCTACTACATGCATTTTTCCATGTCCCATGGACTCACACTAATATTTTATGTTGTTAAAAAGGTAGGAAAAATTAGGAATTCACGCAGTACCCTTTTCCATTCCTAACTTCTTCAGTTGAATTCTTGGTATGATGTTCATCGACTGGAGCTCTTGAAACAGTAATTTGCAAGCATATGGGATCTTAATTGGTAATACATTACTACTCGATTTACATCCGTGGCACCTATAATATGAATGCAATGAGTCTATTAAATTATGAATATCATCAACAAGTAATGACAAAATCAAGGCGCTTGGTAAACAAAAGATTGATAACATACAAAAATATATCTCACCATCCTGAATATCCCATAATTCCACATTTGTTACAAACATCAACTTCGAACACATCACTTGAAATCATCAGTCTTTCTAGCAGAAGCATGGAAGCACCATAGCCAATTAAACAATCTCGCTCCATTTCACCAAGTCGAAGTCCACCTTCCCTAGAACGTCCTTCGGTTGGTTGACGAGTAAGAACAGCTCTTGGCCCACGTGCACGAGCATGCATTTTGTCCATTACCATATGCTTAAGTTTTTGATAATATACCTAAAGAAATAACAACAAATCATGTCAAATTCAATTTCAAAAGTTTCAAGTCATATTTACATCATAATTACTTAATAAGAGTAACACAATTGAGAACAACAATAAAACATACCGGTCCGGAATAGATATAGCCAACAAAGGGTTCCCCAGTAATGCCGGAGTAAAAGAAATCTTTTCCTTGATAGTTGAACCCATTTCGAACCAAGTCTGCACACACATCATCTACTTTTGATCCTCCGAAGGCTAAGGGGGCAATAGCAACAAAAAAAAGTTATTTGATAATGTAAATTAATTAAATAATAAATTATGTAAATCAACACTAACAAAGGCGCAAACACCGTAGAACATAAAAGGTGTCAGGCCATCTGTCTAAAAAATAAATAAATACCTGTTCCATAATGTTGACGACCATCTAACAATCCGGCCTTTCCTGCCAATAGCTCAATGAGCTTACCAACAGTCATTCGAGATGGAAATCCATGAGGGTTCATAATCACATCCGGAATTATACCAATATCACTAAATGGCAAGTCCTCTTGATTAACAATTAAACCTGTATTGTAATCGTAAAAGATATCGAGAACGTTAACAATATTCATGCATCATGTATATAATTTTCATTTATGTATTAAGGAAAAAAAAAGGTAAGAGTTAAAAATCAATATCCTGAATCATTACCGGTAACACCTTTCTGTCCATGTCTACTACTAAATTTATCTCCTAGTTCAGGTCTCCTAGTTTGTCTTAAAAGTAATTTGAATAAATGATTATCTTCCTTGTTTGCGGAAAGTAGAATTTTTTCAATATAAGACGGGGTGGTTCCTTTGTAGCTTATGGGAACTTCCTTGTACTCAGTCTGCCTTCCAGGAACATCTTCATCACCTGGGTTATCTTGTGTGACAGTCGGCATGTGCTTGTTAATCATGGCCTAAATATTTTAAACAAGATTTGTCATTATAGGTACATCATGACTCATAACGATTAAAATTTTTGTTACGCATTCATTATATTCACAATATTGTGCAATCATAGAAAAGTAAAAATAATATTCTGAAATATTGAATTGTTTTAAGTAGCTTAAACTCAATCTGATATTAGATCTTGAATCAAATGAGCTCTGTTCACTGAAATTTTAATGTGGCAGTAATGTTAAGCTATTTGACCAAATAAAAAGTTGGTCAAAAATTATTGCGGACATTTGCTGCTCTTTTCTCATTCCATCCTCTACCTCTATCTTACATGCATGCACAGTACATTTACAGAAAAAAAAACGATAATTAATATGCATTATACGAAAAAAACAATGTTCCAAAAATACATACCTGTTTATTCTCAATTTTGGCTCCTACGTGAGCAATTCCATCAAGGTCCAAAGCTGCATGTCGAGAAATTGGTTCTTTTGTCTTGGCACTTACTATTGGGCCAAGAATACGATCAGCCGTTCGATTTGCATAGGTTTTGAGCACACACTTCTGATTTCGATAAACTAAGCATCTACCATATCCACGATCCACAGATGCCTTATTTAAAATGAGAGCATCTTCTATATCGTAGCCACTGTAGCTCATAACACAAATGATGGCATTTTGTCCAGCAGGCAACTCATCAAAATTAATCAGATCCAGAGTTCTAGACTTGACCATTGGCTTTTGAGGATACACCAAATTGTGCATGATGGTATCAATCCGATTCTTTTGATTGTGGCCAATCGTTCCCATTGCTTGTTTTCCCATAGCGCACTACAATACATGAATAGAATTACTTTTAGAGCATGCATGTTATGTCACACATGACCCCCTTCCTTTATGATATCAGAAGTAGGTATTTATCTTTTATCTTTGTTAAAAATTTCCTATTCAATTGATTTCAGTACATTATGAATTTAAAATCACAATTTTTCATACACAGCTAAGGTAAGGAATATTTCATCATGAATCACTCAGTTTTTTTGCAATATCTGGATTTATAATTACATCATAATTGTTTATTTTTATAAACTAACTTGATATGTGTTCCTTGGACTTTGATTGTGATGAGGATATGGAACGAGACCCGCACAGGCCCCCAATATTGTGAAGGGCTCAATCTCCAAATGAGTGGTGATGGACGGATCAATAGTATGCTCATACAAGGCCACAAAACTATTATTCTCCTCATTTACATCCAAGAACTCAATTATACCCTCACATAAAAGATCGTCAAAAGTTCTCCAATTGAGTTTCAGTTCATCAATGTGCTTTTGAGTGAGGCGAGGCTTCCCATTTTCAACAATGATGTAAGGACGACAAAGGCGACCATTATCAGAACTGATGTAAATTGCTCGCTGCTTCAAATCTGGGTAGATTGAAACATAGCCACAAATATAACCAAGGCGGCGAAATCGACGGAAACGGTCAATGAACCTTTCGTAGTCTCGAATTAAGCCGACGATCCCACCATTTAAATAGACGATGAAATTTTCTGGATAGTGGAGCTCTTCACCGCACATTAACATTATATCCTCAACTCCAATTTGATAGATCAGTCGTAGAATCGGAGCTTCATCTGTGTCCGTTGTGATATGACTCATGAGCGCCAAGTTTTTGACTAGACCGCATGACTGCAATGGTATAAAAGCAATGATCATAAGACTTAAAAAATAGCCAAAATATATTAATTAATACTTTTTATATACAGATATTATGTGTACTAATAGCTAAATAATAAACAAATTAAATAATATTATCTCACCTCTCCTATAGGTGTCGATTTTGTCAATACGTAAATGTAAAAGGAAAAGTTAAAAAACACAAAACAAAATTAATTCATTACATTTTTTTGGCTTCAATTTCACACAAACTAAGGACAAACTTGAAAGTAGGTACATCAGTGACAAAATTACAAAAAAAGTACGTACCTTCAGGCGTATCTGCTGGACACATCATACCCCATTGAGATGACTGAAGTGACCTAGGACCGGATACTTTTCGTGTTTTTTCAAACTGTGAGTTGACACGAGTCATCATACCAAGTGCAGAGATGTATGATAGACGAGAGAGAACTTGTGTTACACCAAGACGATCCATTTTGAAACGCTTAATTGTCCAATTACCCTATTTAGGCAACAATGCAAATCAATGGCATTTAATATTTATTTTCATAACCATGTAAGTAATAGCGACAAATTACATTTTTCTAAATTTTTAAAAATTCATGAAGCATAATGTTGAGTGCAAAAAAAACAGGTAATGAAAAAAAATATAGAAAATTCTGTGCTGATTCATTGGAATCCCCAGTCGTACAAGTAAATCAAACTGGGAACTCGGTGAACCAGCAAAATTACTTTTCCAGCATTCTACCAGCAAACACTCTATAGAAAAAAGAGGTCTACCAACCTAATGCTGGGTAAGCAGCTACATAGGTGCGTATATAAATGAGTAAATGATACAAAGAACTTTAGTTGCATGCTACTGCTTATACTCTTGTGTTTTGTACATATACAGGCATTATAGTAAAGACTTACAGTTGAAATAGCTGCTTCCAACCCATTGGTTATTTGATCTTGTTTCCAGTAGGTAAGTACATCGAATACACTTGCTTTCACTTTAGGAATCATTTTATCCGCTGTTTGTTTGAGCTAGAGACATAAAAAAAACGGAAACTACAATCTTGAGTTATGAATACGGTACAAAATAACCCAATTATACAAACTGTATCCAGTTACAAATAATACGACACTGATAGTAAACACACCTCAAAATTAAATTTTTTTAAAAGATCTTCAAATAAAAGAGAAAGGAGAGATCCAGCCAATTCCATACGCTTTGTTCCATAGTAATCTCGATCATCAATCATTGACGGATCCCGTTGAGCTTGAATCACACGCCGTATCATTTGAGCAGCATAAATGGCTTTCAATTTGAAGTTGAAATTTTCGACCTAATGGAAAATTATAATTTTTAAAAATCAGTTTTGCAAAATAAAACATGACTAACATTGTATTTTTCTTCATTGTTTCATAGTTTCATAGTTTTAACAAACGTTTCAAAATGTTTGAACAATTACCGGAACATGTGCCAAAATTGTATTTGCTAGTAAGTCTCTAGTTTCATCTTCCGGGGTTCGTTTACTCATGGATGTTGCGGACGAGAAGAATCGCTTTTGTTTAATTTTTGCACTTATAAACTTAATAGCTTGTTGTTGAGTATGTATACCTAATCTATGACTTTCCTCGATGGAGATCATCACAGCTGACATAATTTCGTCCTCGGTTCCGATCAATTGAATCATTTCCTGATCACTCTCAATCCCCATGGCTCGGAAAAGAATCGTTATTAATATATCCTACATATTTTTATAAAAATAGGGATGTTTACTAACCTTACTACAAGTAATTACATTCCGTGTGGTATTATTAAAAATTTTAAATTATACGTAAGAAACTGTTGCTGATGAAAATGAAATCTTACTTCTTGAAGAGCATTATGTTTTAAATAATATTTTCCATTTTTATGATAGACATTTGTTCGAGATTTCTTTTCATGAGTACTACTGGTGACTTGACAAGTTACACCTCCTTGCTTATCATACTCTACAATGATACGATTCTTAGAGAGTTGCTCCTGAATTAAAATAACCTGTATAAACAAAAGAAATGAAACGGTAACATTGCAATATTAAATACGTAAATAGTAATATGAAGAAACTTGTAACAAAGTGGAGATGTAGAATCAAAAAACACTTCTTCATATGACTCTCTTATTATGTACGTAAGTATATGTATGTATCATGATAAATTTAAATCTCAACGTGTAAGATTATTAATTATTATTACATTAGGAAAAGTAAATAATGCATTTTAATAATTAGGTTTGGTTTTGTTGGGTTTTTTTCTTACTTTCTCCGTCCCTTTTACAATAAAATAACCACCCGGATCATACGGACATTCATTTAATTTTGCCCAGTCTGGTTGTTTTACAGCTAATACACATTTGGAGCTTCTCAACATAAGAGGAATCCTTTAAAATTAAAACGTTTACATTACGATCGAATTAAATTGCTGTTGTACTATTATATATATATAGTACTACCTATAATATTAGATAATTTATTCAAAATATTTAGTTTGAATATGAATAAATAATGTAATATTACCTGCCGATCGGAAGGCCTTTACGAATAACACGTTGTTGCCCCCTAACATATTCAATGTCCACAGTTATAGGGGCCGAGTAGGTAATATCTCGAAGTCTACATTCATGTGGAGTGGTAGTTCTGAACATATTCATACCTTCTTCTACATCTGGATTTCCAACATGTACATCTGTATACCTAGTTGTCATAAAAAAGGACATGTGTATAAAAATCAAAAAATAATGAACAAATAATAAATCATATTATAAAAGCATAACACAACCATAAATACACATTAAAACTTCACATCAAAGGTGTAATACGAGAAAATTGATGATGATAACATAAAAGGCGAGAGATTATCCAATTTACTTGAGGGAGAATTTGGGATCCACATCAGACAAGATTTTTGAATTGGCCATCACAATTTTCTTGATTTCAACATTAATAAAGTAGTTGAAGGAATCAATATGCTGCTTTACAAGACCTTTGGTCTCGAGGAAGGCGGGCACCAATTTCCATTTATCCTACAAATATTGTTTACAAACGGAAATGTACAAAGACAAAATAATAGCATTACAATATAATATTTTATGAACTAAAATACGAAGAATAATAATTATTATTATCCAGCGTGACGAAAAAAGAAAAAATTGTAAATTAATTGAAATAATCTTCTGTATTCTGTACTGATTCATTGGAATCCCCTGTCTTACAAGTGAATCAAACTGGGGACTCGGTGAACCAGTAAAATTACTTTTACAGCATTCTACCAGCAAACACTCTATAGAAAAAAGAGGTCTACCAACCTAATACTGTATACAATATATTTTATACAATATAATACAGTAGGCATAATATTTTGTAACACATAATATATTTCAGATAGTATGTAAAGCAATGCGAAGTTATACCAATATACACTTGTACTGAATAATATAAGTACCATAATTTAGAAAATGCGGTAGATTTACCTCAACTGACTTTATCGGGGCATATAAATGATAACTTTTTCGTGGATCATCAACTTCCATCTCCTCTTCTCCGTTCTTTGACTTTTCTCGTGGTTTTGATTTCAATACCATTTTGATTTTTTCCGTATAAATACTTGTTGTTTAATATAAATAATTAAAGAACTACTCAGTTGAAATTTATTTTATTCATATATTTTCATCCTCCTCAATATTTGACAAATCAACATCCTCTTCTTCCTCCTCCTCCTCCTCCTCCTCCTCTTCGTCTTTTCCTTCGTCGATTCCTTCAATTTCTGCTAAGGCCTTGTACTTTTGAGTGTTACTATACTTTTCAAAGGCTGCAATAAAACTCGACGATTGGAATTCGGGCCAAGAAGTGAATTGGAGGTAAAGATTCAGGACTTGTTGGGGGGTTAAATCTCCAAACTTTGTATAAATTGTAAGTCCTTGTCTAATAAGCCTAGGACCACAATCTGGAATCCAACTTTCCAAAGATGGAATCACACTATTTTTATTAGAGTGGAAATGATGCTTGACAAAGAAGCAAAATTCTCCTAGTGTATTCTCGCCAATCTTGCTAATGTTTTCACTGTTAGCACTGAACTTTACAAAATGGCACAAGGAAGGGTCATGAACAAAATTCTTGTAATTCTTGCTTTTGGTTTCACCTTTACGAGAGGATTTTTTTGCCTCCCAAGGTAGACAGCCGTTGCGAGGAAAATCACTTAAAAGCTGATAATTGAACAATACTTGAAAGATAATGCTAGACGCGTTATAAGTATTCCGTTTCAGCTCAGGGGATGCTGTGAGAACAGCATATGGCCGGGGACTCAATATAACAAAGTAAGTAATGTCTTTCCATTGACAAAGAGGACTATACAAGACATATCTAGAAATTAAAGACTTGATTATAAAATGAGCAACGGCAATTTGATGAGTCACTCCAAAAACGTACAATTTATCACTTTTGTTTGAAACTTTGACATTTTTTAAAATTTTAGTCACTATCGTATCACTATGTTCCACTACATCCTCTACATACTGAAGTTTGGCCAGTCGAAGGAAATTTCTTTGAATCACGTGAATACGATGATCATATAATCTTTTTAGACGGAAGCCCAACTCGGTATTCTCCTCAAACGCTGTTATATTCCAAAATCCGAGGTCACAGAGCTCTTTAGTTAAACAACCAATCCCTGGACAAATTTCAATTACTGCTGCATCAAGATCAAGCTCTTGTTTCTTGAGTATCCGATTGATAGATGCAGCAACGGATTTGTCAATCAAGTAGCCAGTTGCAGGTATATTGACTGTCTTAATTTTTAAGAGACGAGTTGGTATCAAGTTTAATACATTACGATCCAGAATAACTTTACTCACATATTCACTTAAGGCTGCTGCGATTTTGGGAATTTTAGTTTCATCTGCTTTTTTAGTTTTTTGTTTTGTTGTTGTAGGCTCAACAGAAGTGGTGCAGGTTTTTTGTTTCTTTGCTTGCTTTGTTTTTGATTTCACAGAGGGTAACGGATCTACTACTGTTATTACTCTTTGAGCTGACCAATGACGCCTAGTAACTTGTAAAGACAAGCTGTATGATGATATCAAATTTCTACAAATGAAGGGAAATCTTTGTCCAACTGACATGTTCTAACTTTGGATACCTATATAAATGGCAAACATATTATTATATAAAAAATTTCATTAGATTGTTGTAAGTAAGTAGTAAGTACATATCACCACTTTAATGTATAATGTGCATAATAAATGTAATCAAAATACTAAAAAATCTATTTAAAAAATGATGCAATATGTACTGTTTTATATTTGAGTCCATTTTATGTTATAATAGTATGTAAACTTATTTATGATTTCTTGGCGTTATCCAAAATAAAAAAGTGAAATAATGTAATGATAATAATGTTATGTACTTGATTTTACTAACCTTTAATTGAGAGCATTTTAATTGGACTTTTTTCATTCGTACATCTTCAACAGCCATTAAACTTGTTTAGAACCACGAGGAAAACATGTGCCGGCCTACCCATAAAACAAAACTACGAAATCTGAAACAAAAAAAAGCATTTTAGAATTTTAGAATCTTTGATGGATAAAGCGTAATAATAGTTAATAGTGACAACTAAAGTGCTTACATGCTAAGTGAAACTAAGGACCCTTAAAAATAAGGGACAGAAAAACTATGACTGGTGTGTTGTGTGTTTAAATTCACTCTAAATGAAGTCAGAAGTGCGCTAAAATTCGATGGATTTCATGTTGTATGGATGTTTGATGTTTTTCTATTTTACTTTTATAGGTAAGGGGCTGTCTTTATATGACGTCACACTCTGAGGGGGAGGGGGGGGTCACAGGTTT
>JAQIVE010003423.1:0-16793 GCA_034698285.1 Sminthurinus bimaculatus | reverse complement strand
CTTATCTCAGCTGCCGCAGCTGCATGTGAACAAATTGCAACGGAATCATTATTATATAATATAATAACCATAATGACAATGACACGGTGGTGTATAAGTGTTGAAAAAACAATAAAATAATAGATAGATTGCTAAAAATTTGCAAGCCCTCTCTCATATTATTATTATTATATATTTGCATTCTGCGCTTAAAGGAATTCCGAATTTCACCTGCCTAAGCTGTTAGTATATGTACACACATGGAAATGCGTGTAGGCTATACATATGCCATTTGCTGTTTGCAGTCACCCTTGAAGCACAAACAAAAACAAAAAAAAGGAAATTTAATTAGTTTTATGACTGAAATATGCAGAAAAACAAGAGCAGACGATGAAAGAATGAAATAATACGATTATTCAATCTATGATTTAAACTTTTGCTCACCTATACCTATCTATGTATATCATTTATTATAACGCTTGTGTGGAAAAAATAATGTATAATCAAGTATAATGTAGTTCAAGCTTGAAACCGCGTACAAAAGTGCAAACTTATGTATTGTTATTGTTACGACGCTATAATAGCTTTTTTGCTCAAACACAACAAAAATAACAAACAATGACTAAATATATAATCATAATGATTGGAACTTGAAATGTATTCAATTTGCACGTAAGAAGCAGATCGATGTAACATAAAATATAAAAAGAAAGTCCAAAATTGTTGAAATACATATCTGAAATGATATCAGAGCATCATTATATTTGTACTGTACGAGAGTACAAAAGGGTACATAACATAGGTGGAAGGGACTATTGCTACTGCAACAAAGCACACGTACATAGTTATATATGAGCAATGATCTACAGGAATCTCATGTGTGTGGGAAATTTGTTCAAATAATTTATAATACGTTGTTAGAAAGTCAAATGGATTGTTCCAAGTTGAAATCGTCGTCACAATCATAATAAAATTCATATTATTATGTATTTTCTTGTACTTGGAAGCCTTTCACATCCCAAAAAATCTTGTATAATATAATATTATATGAAAAAAGGCGGAGACCGTAGACAACAATATACTTTATTTGTATATTATGTATTTGTATTGTAGTTATATACAATGAACTATAGAGTTCACTATAATATAGTTAAGTGGTAATCATCTTAAGTGAGCACACAAGTAAAAAATATTTTATAGTTATAAATAAGGTATACATATACGTGCAGTTATATTATCTGTATCGCCGTTCTGTACGGTGCACGACTTGCAATTCAAGAGTTCATGCTTAGTTTTTGGTTTTCTTTTTTTATTACACACACACACACACACTCGGTTTATAGAAAAGAAAAGAGACTGATCCATAACGCAAACATACAGTCACAGTCTCATCCCATACACCTTTATATGATAAAATCCCCACCCTCACTCAATCTAATAGTTTTTAACCTCCTCAACTCAAATTCTATAGAGAATGAATTGACATTTCAATTCCCTCTGTCTGAAATAATTATCATGGATCGCTTCTGCTCCTCTATTTGCTTACATTACATTATATTGACTTGACTGTAGTTCAGGTAACATTCAACCCTCTCAGAGTTAAGACTTTCAATTCAATCTCAATATATTTGTACTTTTTATACAATCCAATCACATCTTCATCTCATGGAATTTGCTGTAGAAAGCAAGGTATAGCATGTATGGAAATCGTGAAGAAATATCTTATTCGTTTTCTTCCATTAACGACGTGCCGACTTTCATCGATTCATTCCTGTCTGCGCACTCGGTACAATTCTGTATTCCAATATCACTCTTTATTTACACGTATGACAAAATAACGCTGTAAACAATAAGTGAGCATTCTTTCGATTTCAACAAAGACAACTTTTATTGTTTTCAAATTTTGAGCTACCAATTGATATTGTGATATTATTTGTATCTTGTACATAATATACACGGACTTAGGCTCAAAATTTCATATTTGTTCAGGTAGCTGCGCGAGACAACAACAATGGGCGCTTCTTCCACCAGCTATTATACCTACGATTAATTTCGATTGTGTTGGAGTTTGAAGAACCAAAGGATTTGTAACTCATACTGAATCGAAAGTCAAATCACAACTAATTAAACCATTTTGTTTTAACACTACATATAGGGAAATGTTTTAGGTAGTGCTTTCTATGCCGATACATAATATAACTAAAACTCAAAGATTGTTATAATGAACAAACACATGTATGTACGTATGTGCTTGGGAATTCAGAAAACTTTGAGTCACAATCGGAAAAAGGACAAAAACAGCTACTAAAATTCCACTGTCAACATTATTGAGCATCTTAATAAGACATACTATACACTCTACATACATTCATAGTGCGATTGAATTGGTTATACAGGAGGAAGACACATTTATTAAGAAGAAGAGAGCAAATAACAAAAACTGTGATGACGTCCAGTCTTTTAACTAAAAAGAGACAAATTATACCTTGTTGACACAATTTAGTCTTATCGTATCGTTGTTTTTGTCGCCCACATTTCGAAATTAGTTTTTGATGATATTGCAATTTTTATATTATATTACACAGTGTATTACCATTTTTTGGATGAAATACAAGTGTAAGATGAAGTTTATTTAAGCACACTTCTTCTTGCTCTTATTATTCTTGTATAGTATAGCCTGCAAATGAAAATTAACTGGATCTCATGCTCTAATGCAAAATAGACAAGACATGCATCATCTTTGTTTCGTCGTTTCTTCTCTGTGTCTGTTAGAGCATCATCCGTCTATGTACATTCCCCTTTTCTCTCCGTCTTTCTAGGGTATTTAACTCGCCAGACTTTAGCACACGCTCGACAACAATTAATAAAGCAGGATGCGTGTGGGCTACAATTATCCTGCACCTCAGTTTTAAAATAGGAAATAGACCATTCTTTACTTTACCCAATTTGCACGTAAGCCCACTGAAATACTTACATTTCATCCACTTTTGATATTTGTGTAGTTTTCTTTGCAACTCACTATGCTATATACACATACGTAAACATGTAGTTGAATTTCAAGAAAACATTAATTGTTTTTGCTTCATTCAACATTTCAATTTATAATTATTATCTATTATTTTAGCCTTACAAAGCCAATATTCTCACGATCAGCTGAAGAAACAAAACAACCTTAATTTTGTACATATTTAGTTTATCAACCCAGTTACTGTGAATTGAGACTTCAAGGAGTTATTGTCCTTTCCTCAGTTCCAATTTAAATGCTGAGTTCATTCGATCTTCAATCCAATTCAGTCTAATTTCCACCAAATACAAGCATAATATATTATGTGTATCTCAAGTCACAATATGACCAAACGCTACCTATTTACCTATTGTGAACAAAATTGTTGTATTGTAGGAAATAAGTAAATATAGAAACCATACAATAGGATGAAAATGCTGATAGCTCGTGAATTGGGTTCAATATAGATACCTACAACAAAATACATGATACATATTATAATGTACAAAGCAAATTTGGACAGAAGAGGGTTTAAGGAACAAACCCTCTCTGCGCGTGAATCAAAACATGACATCCGGTCCACAAAATACAATGTGTATAGTGTATACTGAATACATAAATATTATGCATAGACAGACAGTCAAGTAGCGAAGGGAGAAGAATTAAGAGCTGACTTGTAAGAAACGAAAAAAGAATTATGTTTTACTTGGTTTATCTGTGCGTTTCATATACACAGTATATGTAAAGAAGACTCTTGACTTGAGAGAAAGAATTAGAGCTGAACTTTATTTTATATGTATGTACACACTTTATTATTTTCTTCAACAGATACATACATAAAATATATGCCGACGATACTTCGACCATTTCTATCACTCGTAATATTTTCTCTCTCTCTCTCTCTTTAAAGTCTACACTTCGTCTTTCTTCTTCTTCTCTCTCAAAACGAAAGACGAAGACATTGCTCTTATATAGGAGGAAGAACAGTTTCTTATAATACTTTTGACGATGATGATGTTTTTCTTTCCACCTTAATATCCATGAAGTAGAAACTATAGTTCAATGTAGTATGAATCATCAGGAGGAGTAAGGCAGGCAGGTTTACTAACTAACTACGTATTCCTATCTTAACAACAATATAATACATTAAATACACATATAATGTACATAATATATTAAAAGGCCTTTGCCTTCATGGCTTGATTTTGATTCAGTTTCCCCGCTCGCACTTACATATATATACATAAAGCACGTATACTATGTATTAAGTACACATCATACAATCAACTTGTACGGTTCCTTAGACATTTAATTTTGATTTCTTCATATCGCAAGAAAGATTATTTACTTGTGCTTAAACATGTGGTGAGTATTATATGTATGTCTGAAGTACACAGGAGAAAAAACTTGGTATCAACAATGAACTATAATGCACAGAAGGTTCAGGGAAACTCTCGATTGCTTCTTTTTTTATGTGTTATTTATGATTGAAATAATATCGCAAAAAAAGCAATTTTTTCATTCTACCCACTGCACTGACAAAACAAAAACACCCGTTAAAAATCCTATTACTTGGACGTATTATTTATAGACAAGGAGAAGAGTCTGCAACAACGGCTATTTATCATGCTAATCTGCCATTTTAAAAATTTTACCACAAAATCTACACCTATCTTAGGAATGAAACAAATTTCCATAATATTTACATTATTATAATATACATTTTGAGTTTAAGACACATACATACATCTGTACAAAGAACGAACAACTACAATTTTCTGCGTTAAACTGAAAAAAATTACTAACTGTAACTATACTGTTAAAGTTTTTATTGCAATCTATCTAGATTCTCAGCTCTAGATAGGTGACAGAGGCAATCATGCTTGTTTTTGAACAACATCCTCCGTTTACTCTAGAAGATTTTAAACTATTATAAATACACATCATATAAAAACGTGATACTGATTTGATGAAATGTGCATCTTTTGTTTACTAAGGAAAATTCCCACGCTAATCTAAAATTTGATAATCTACCTTACTCGTTCGTATATTTCCCGTTTGGGTTTATGTAACGATGTACTTTATCTGTAATAAATTGAAAAATAAATTAAGGAATTCCAACAGTCAGTAATTGCGTGCCATGTAATCTGCACTTTTGAGTAGAAAAAAAAGGCAAATGGTCATGATCAACCTACTCCTAAAAATGATGTACTTCATCTTTGAGCGGTATACATATTATAACTTGGAAGTATGTGAGCATATACACTTACTATATACTCAAAGATAAGAGTTAACAGTAAAACGCTGTGAAGAAGAACAATAAAACCGACTGATGCGATAATCAAAATAAAAATCTGCATCACGATTAATAATCAATTGCTTAATCTAAAGAGCAACACATGTAAATCATTTGTAATTTTGAACCTGCACCACATGCGTAAATACATACATGAACTTGTTTCACACAGTATAGTTCATTCAAGAGCAATAAGTAGCAAGATACTTAGTAGTAAATAGTAAATATCGTAAATAGATAGAAAATCTGTAGCTATATAGTAACTATACAATGTAGTGTAGCCTTTCCAATATACTTCTTCTCAGTATAATATAAAAAAAGTAACTACTTAATATAATTTGTGTATATGTATTATTTGTACATACATATCGTAAATTGTAAAACGATAATCATAAAGATGTAAAAAATTGGATTATTCATTTTAATAAGATTCTATTCCATGCTTACAGAATGTGGTCAAATCTACACACGCTCAAATCGAATAGTCGGCGGTGCTGATAGTCCTTTTGGTTCACATCCATGGCAAGCTGCAATTATTAAACAAAGCTTCTTGAGCAAAAGAATAGCTTGCGGCGGAGCTTTAGTCAACGAGCTATGGTTTGAAATATGTTTCTATACCTTATTATATATAAGTTTATTACAATTTACTTTATTATTTATTTACTTTTAAGTTTAATTGTGATCTCCTTCTAACTAAAACCTACAGGGTAGTTACAGCTGCCCACTGTGTATACAGCACGCCAATCAGTAGCTTAAAAATTCGACTCGGAGAATGGAACGTTCGGCAGCAGAATGAACGATTCCCTCATGAAGATTTCTCAGTGGACAAAAAAGAGGTACAGTACTTAGTACTTATAGTAAACGCATACTATGTTATACGAAGCTGAAAACGTTCAAATCCATTTTCTCCGTGTATTATAGATTATAGAAATTTTACATCATATAAAATACGATGACAAATAGTTACACAAACAATGTAAAATTGATTGGTTTCAGATTCACCCATCTTATAATCCAGCGGATTTTAGAAACGACTTGGCCCTCCTAAAACTATCTAGGCCTGTCCAGTTCAAGGAGCACATTGTTCCAGTCTGTCTCCCAAAATATAGACAGACCTTTGAAGGGAAACATGGAACTGTCGTCGGATGGGGACGAGTTAAACATGGGCTAGCCACTACGCCAAGCCTTCTCCAAGAGGTTCAAGTAGAAGTCATTACACAAGAAAGATGCCAACAATGGTAAAACAATTGCAACAACTTTCAGTTAATACAGTTATTTGTATAGTTTCTCCAGAATAAATTAAAACTTTGTCCTTTTCTAAATAAATTTTAACAACGTTAATTCAGGTTCAGGTCTGCTGGACGGCGAGAAACGATTCATGATGTATTTTTATGTGCCGGCTACCAAAATGGAGGACGAGATAGCTGTCAGGGAGACTCAGGCGGGCCGTTAACTACAGAAGTCGATGGCCATTTTACTCTGATAGGGTTAGTCATTAGAATAGATAGTAATTGTTACTCGTTTATGTCCATAATTAATCTGATTACAAAATTATCTTAAAATTTTGTTTCATTCTTTTAACTTTGCAGCTTGGTTTCGTGGGGAATAGGTAACATAATTTGTGTTTTTATATAATTTATACAGATGTATTGAAAAATTTACAGCCATCAAGATATAAAAACCCATTTTACTAAAATTCTATTCTCTAACTACAGGTTGCGGAAGGGAAAATCTACCTGGAGTGTATACTAATATTGCAAACTTTGTTGAATACATAGAAAGGAACATTATATAAAAGACAAAGGAGCGACCGTATAAAACGCGGATACCAGAACTGTCGAGCAATGTATTTGAACCGTACCTACTTACAAATTATTTATATTATTACATTAAACTGCTGCTTATACATTAGAAATGCATACATGATTAAACTCCAATAATAATTAATTATAGTTTACATAATACTACTTCAAACGAGTTCATATTTTCATAATATTGTCTTTTTCGAGAGATATAAAATACCTATCGTGGAAACTTCAATGCTATAAACATATAAACGATCATACTGATATTTTTGAGGAAGGCGGAATGTAAAATAGTTAGGCAGGTGAGATTTTTTATATTTGATGATGCATATTGTTCTGTATATTTGATATGTACTGTACATAAAATAATCGAAGAAAATTGACAAGAATGAATCCAAACTCTCCCTACAATCCATGTAAATATATATAATATACCTATGTATGTAATACAAAATGACTGTGTGTGTATAAAACTGTATACATTCAATGATAAACTGCTTCCATTAATACTTAAACAAATATTCAAATGGAAACTTGCGTGTGTATTATATATTTTAAAAAAACAAAAAACTTAGAAAATCTAGCTCGATTGTGTTATTCAATAATAATTTATAATAAATAATATTGTTACTTGTTTTGAGTAGACTATTTCAGTATGTCAAAATAGTAAGCAACTTGACGAATTTTGTACGAGAAGAAAAAACATGAATATTATATACATTACATAATATACATGCATTCATGCATTTTTGCGAATAAAAACGATTGAATTTTTGTTGTTGAAAACTAAAAGAACGTAATATAGACAATCTATGATTGTCGCTCTTTTATTATCATACAACACACACTCCAATTTTACATGATCTTATAATATTATCATGATTGAAAACGATAAAGTCACAAAACGTTAAATTTTTACACATAAAAAACAATAAGGAAAAGGACAAAGAAGATCAGAAAATTATTTTCAGAAGTTTATAATATACAGGTACTAGTAAAGAGTAATTGTTGGTTTACATTGTTGCGTAAACATCTACTGAATACGATTAAATATTAAATTATAGAATGCTGAGCGCCACATATAAGCAACTCAAATATTCTCACATTTTAATTATTGCTATTTTTAGTATTTTTCGTATGGCCACACATGACTGCAATGATCATCATTAGCAACATTGAATGTTTTCTTTGGAATTTGGAATCTATGACATTGAGTCATTACATTTTACGTGTTTAGCATACGCACGTATGTACATTATACATATATTATCAAGGAACTGTCTATTTTTTAATAGTTAGTCTAAGGCACACGCGGTTCTCTTTTATCAATATCGAGTAAGGCACACAAATTGGTACTTTAAAATAAAAACTTAATGGAATACTAAACAACATCTATATAGACTGACACTATAGTGCACTCGGTAACACTCGAAAAATGAATTATATAAAAACTATAAGCTTAAGTACACCATGTACATGAATACCATAAATAAGTCTTAAATTTTTTAAATAAATGGCAAAAACTAGAACATTTGCACGAACCATTTTCATTACAAAAATATCCACTGTAGACTTCAGACCTTTTAACCCAAACATGTATAGGAAAAAGACCGAAAAAAAAGGATATAATAGAAAAATGGAAAACTAGAAGCTGCTTCGTCAATAAACTGTTTAGAAAATTAAATATAAATGCAACAAACAAAATGAGTTGAAATCACCAGTGCGTAGAAAATAGTTGTGTGCGACTATATGAGTAATGTACCTAGGTAATTATATACGCTAATATTTATATTATCATAACGTTAACTGTGAGTATAAAAGTAAAGTTTAGCATTTGCGCTGGTCTTTTTTATATATAAATAAAGAGTATATTAACATTAGTTATTTTACTTAACGTAAAGTGTTGTAGCACTCTAATGCAATGTCCAAGCTATTAATGCATGTGGTCCCTTTCCATAAATATATATAAGTATTGAGCTACTTCAATGAATAACATAGTCGGTTTCTCTATATTATTGCTGCTTCAACTACCATTTTAAAAGGTCATCAATGACCCACTGAGTTACATGTTTATATAGAAATTATGTACAGTTTGTTTCTTCCGTGGTGACGTAGAAATAATGTCATTTAACTTTGCTATATGAAAGTTAACTGGCATGCTCTTGTTTTAAGTTTACTCCTTTGGTGTTGCAAATTGAAATGGCGAATCTTATATTATATACAAATACATGTGTTAAGTTGTGAAAAACCTGAAGTAAAGACCTTCTTCTTATTTTACAATCCGATTTCGCAAGTACAAGAGAAGCTCCTCTGTTCCTTTCGACAAAATTTGGTAACCCGGAACTTTAAATGCATTTCCTTCAACTAGTAAGGACCTGAAAGATAGTTTGTTGTCGTTTATAGAACGTTTTTATACCATAGGGTTATAGTACTGATTGTGAGCACAGTAAATATTGGATTAAGATGTTTTTAAACTTTATTTCATTCAATTTTGTACCTTAACTGCGTCATAAGACCCAACTCTGGCGGTAGCTGAGTTAAATTGTTATTGCGTAAATCCAGCACAGCTTATTTCAAAAACATCAAAAAAAAATTCTTTTGGATAATTTGTTATAATATGTACAATAAACATTGCTCAATTCAAATAATTAATTGGCCAAAAATCTTTTGATTCATAAAATGTTGTAATATTATATTCTTATGGTTTATATGTAGTTATAATCAAAGAAAACTCAAGATTACCTAAGCGTTTGAGATCACTCAGCCTGACAGTGTCAATTATATTAATTTTATTATCGGCAGCAATGATGATTTCCAATTTCTTCATATCATATACAGCCAGTGGAAAATCTTGCATTCTATAATATAAAAATCAAAAAAATGTTAAATAAGACAAGGAAAATATTACAAAAACGAAAAAAATGATAAAATATTTTCATTTGTTAAGAATTGTTTTTACCTGTTGTAAGAAAAGTTGATTTCTCGAAGATTTTTAAGGTCTGAAAATTCAGGGGGCAAATCAGATATTTGATTACTTTGAAAGCTCAAGAACTGAAGCCGCGTGCATGAGATCCCAATACATTGGGCAGTGAAGTTAGTCGATTCCCATCCAATTTAAGTTCCGTCAAGAATTCGCCACACTTTACAATTCTGTCAAAACATACAAATATCAGCATACTTCAGAATAATAATATCAACTTCTTTGTTATGTTAGTTAACGATAAAAATTTGCCATGACTTACGAGTTTGGTAATTGTGTTAATTGATTGCGGCATATATCAATGACATTTACTTGTGACGCTCCAGCAACTTCAAAAACTTCATCATCAATAGCTTTAATATTTTTTGATGTGAGATTCAATAGTCTCGTGGCTTTAATTTTATATCTATCAATGCCAAGATCAGAAATGTTGGAAATTCCTCGTGGACTGTTACTTTCAGATGACGAAGAGGTGCTTGGTTTCGACGGTGGGGGAGAATCTTCATGATCAGAATTTAAAGATCTTCGATTTATTGCTTTCTCTGAAGCATTAACCTTTGTTCTCAAGTATTTTAAAAGCTCAGTTGTGCCCCTCTGTAAAATATCAATTCTAATTCCTCTTAATGGGTTTCCATCCAAGGTCAATGATTTTAACGATGGCAAGAAACAAAGGTCATCTGGAAGTCTGTAAATATGTTAAAATTAAAAGTCTAATCATTTGAAGTATTAATTTTGTTTTACATAATACACAATAAACCGTATGAACCGGAAACATGGGGCAAAAAATGCTATAACCAAACTTCTTTGGTACTTGTTCCTGGCCCAACTTTAGTCTTACAAGATGTGCATAGTACTGAAATAGAATTTTACTTACACGCAAATATCATTATTATCCAAGTATAGGCGGTCAACGAATTCCAAATGATCTTTTTCCAACTTCATGTTCTCTATTTTATTGCACCGAAAATCGATGAGCTGAATTTTTGTATAAGCAAAAACTTCCGAATCAAAATAATTTACGAGGTTGTTTTGCATGTACAACTCCTTTAAAACGGCACAATTTGCAACATTTGGAATTCGAGTGAGCTTATTTTTTCTTAGGTACAAGATTTCAAGATGAGTAAGATGTGAAATATCTGGTACAGAAGTCAAGCAATTTTCAGAGACGTCCAAACTTCGTAAACCTAAAATTAAATGAATGAACAGTTATTAATTATTATAGGTACCTAATTGAATTGGATAAAATTGAGTTATCAAAGCTGATTACTTGGAAAAGAAGCTTTCTAATAACCATGTGTAGTACACATATATCAAAAATACACACATGCATGCACTATTGTGGCCATGAGAGTACTTGTAAGTAATTAAGAAATTCTATTAATGGAGTTTATTTCTGTTTTATAGGCATATATCCTATTATGCATGTCTTTTCCACAATTTTCAATTGTAGATGCACATGCCATCACGTTTAAGAATCGGGAGAATGCACTTTTTTCAATCAAAGCATTAAGTAATAAGCAATAAAATAACATAGGCGCAACGTTTTGTTTACTTTGAATTTGAATGAAAATCAAAACATTCCACCAATTATGAATTAAAACAGTCATGCCATCACATATTATACAGTTTAAGTAACAGACATTATAGGTCTTAACAATGTGTTAAGTTTTGTTGACAATGTTATTGCTATTTTACCATTAAGTGAGCCAATATCAGGAGGAAGTTGTTTAAGCCTGTTGTTAGAAATATTTAATGTCGTAAGGAAACTTAAGTATCCAATATCATCGGGCAGCTGCTTGATATGGTTGTTTGAAACATCCTACATGAATGCATAAAAAATTCAAAAAAATTCAATCATCATGTACCATTTTACAATGCTGTTGATTATAAAATACCTTTCCCTCTTTTGAAACGACCAAAGTTTAGAATACTTCGAATAAATTGTTGTTTCAGAGGGGGGAAAGTGAATGTATAATTGACAGTATGTTGTTTTTTACAATACATTCTAAGATTTATTATTTATCATACACAACACTTATGCTATTTTATAATGAATTCAAATTTTACCAAAAATAGTAATGACGAAAAGTTGATAATATCGGAAGAAAGTTCTTCAATTCTATTATGACTTAATTTGAGCTCAGTTAGTCTTTTCAATTTGTACAATCCAGATGGAAGGGCCACTATCTTATTTTGGCTCAAGTTCAATTTGAGTAAATGTTCCAAAGCTGAGATTTCATTTGCTACCCGTTCAATTTGGTTATCGTGTGCCTGTTTCAAAAATTAATTACAATTGATGGAATTCTAAACTTCATCAGTCAATAGTGTAAGACAATTACAAATTATAATGTAAGAAAACTATCGTAGCTTACGTCAAAAGTTTGTAATGACATTAATCGCCCAATATCAGATGGTATTTCCATTATTCCATTGCTAAATTAAAATTCAACTTATCAGTACATATACAGAAATTCATTGTATTTTATCTCAAAGAAACTTCTCAAATTCATAATACGACTACAAGTAGATAACTCTACAGTCAAATAACAAAACTTACTTGGCCACAATAAGCTTTTGCAAATCAACAAACTCCCACCATTTTTCTTCGGAAGGATTGTCAAGACTTACAGAAACAGCACTCTTTTCATTCTCATCGAGATCATTGATTTTAAATACCTTGGGTGGTACTAGGAACAGCAAAATCCACAAATTAGTTATCCACATAATGACATATTAAATTATCATTACAAAAGATTATAACAAAATTAAATACATTAATATTACAGACTACAATACTTACTTGTTGTTAGGTTACGACTTGATAAATTGAGCACCCCACTTTTTCTAAATCGACATCAATATGATCCACCATTAGTTTAATATGTAATAACAAAAAATAACAAGGGTAGTTGAACAGGTAAAAGAACCTGATAACAATATTTTTTCATTAAAATGAAATATTATAATGTTAGAAGTACATAAATATGTACATTAATATAATCAATAATAATGTCAAAGGTTAAATTATAACGCATTTCCAAACTAACCTTGCAGTTTTCACGACGTTTGCTGACAAGTCATTAGTATGTGGAGAATCATGGAAAACAGGCGAAGATCTTTGTTTAATTGGAATTCTATTTCTAGAAGCCAAGAAAGCTCGGACACCAGTAGGTTTCTTGGTCGTTTTGGAATCCGCAGAAGAATTATTACTTCCAATTATTTCACTTTTCTTCATTCTCAAACAGTTAAGTATTCTTTCCTTGTCCAACTATAACCCCAATAAATTATATACAAAGAAAAGGACCAGTTAACTAATTTGCTTATATGTCCTGAGTCTTGATGATAAATGATAATACGCCGATGTCCACATAAATACAAAAATGCTACAAAAAGAACAACAAAAGTTAAAAACTTAAAGCTCTGCAAAAAAACTACAACTTATTTAAGTTGACCAACGACCAACAGTTTTCCCAATTACATATACCAATATTAAAAACCTAGTATTAGTTTACTGGGACTCGACCCAACCGTCGCAGATTCACAGAAATAAATGACAGTTAGCTAAAGTAGAAAATAGAACTTCTATGCTTTTGATTTACGCAGAAAATCATAGTATATGTAGTTATTCAATGATTTTCTTTTCTCCCTTTTGGAATGGTATTGTCAATATTTATCCCATGCTGGAGAAAGTCTGATTCGAACGCAAACAAAGGCTAATTCTACACACTAGTATTTATCAATTATTATAAGTTATTTATCATCATTAAATGATTATTGCAGATATAAGGTCATTAATACGTATCATTTTTTATGCATGGTCTGTTGTAAATTTATTATTTGGAAAAAGTGGCTTGATGGGACCTTTGATGGAAATAAATGACAAAAAATCATTACAATTTGTGTGTGGGCTGACATTTTAGAAAGTGAAACATGTATTTACAATGTACAATGTACAAACAACTATATTTGTTCATGTCGCCTCACGTTATTTTATGACATTATCCTTAATTGGTGTCATGGATTGAGAAATTTTCGCATCCATAATAGTGCAAGGCTTAAATGTATATAAGTAAGCACATCATATAATATCATAATATACACATACACATAATATACAACATATTTAAAGAAACGTAATCGCAATTGCGTGTTTAAGTACATATTTTTGGCATTTTCTTTGCTCTTTAAATGTTGACCACTGACCACTAGTCGTCCATCAATGATTAGGTCCGTGTCTGATCTGCTGATGCATACTATTGGCAGTTTTTGTAAAAGGTAATATATTTGTCTCAAAGTAAACTTGCACAGTGCACAGTCATGAAATTACATTATATTATGTTTTGTACCAGTATGAGCAATAGGTGTTTAGTATGTAAGTTTTATATTGCATAGTACGTTCCGTAAACATTCATAGTAGGTACTATATAGATTTGAACTAAAAAAGTACCTCATGTACATATGCTAAAAAAACTACGTAAGATGATAGTGTATTTGCATTCTTGTATATATTATTGAAGTCGGCATGACGCGAAATTAAATCGAGGAAATAAAATTTAAAGGAGAGCCCAGTATCCAGTTTTTTAGTTTTAATATGTATATTATTTAATTTTTTGATATTTTTCATTAAATCTAAATAGTTCATTTTCTACAAAAATAATTTGGATATAAATTTATTTGAATTACATTAAAATAAAAAATAGCCCATTTTGTCTTGAACAATGAACAAGGCAATACTTTTACAAACGACAGGAATATCAAATATGTAGTGACTTATTATTGCGAGTACTGATTGCCGATTTGGATGAAGCCATTAGATGCAGAAACACCATATGTACAAGTTTAGTAGTGCAAATCCAACGCTTAATCGTAAGTAACAGACTATGTAAGTATCTTATTGACTTTGGCTTTGAAGGTTCAAATTTCTATGAATTTGCTGACTGCGGGATGACTACAGTCTTTCTGGCTTGCGAAAAAAAGAAAAAAATTTAAGATTTCGAAATTGTGTAAATACATGACAAATCTATACAGATCTAGTGTCATTAGTTTTTATAGCACTCCAAGCGATCTCGGCATCTATTTCTGATGTATTTCTTCCATGAGAATCTACATCCAGCATCAAGATTTACGTATTTAATCGACACACAATTAGGCATAATATGACGCATATACATATACGGTATACGATATGTACACTAATTCTATAAATGTGGTTCATTTCCAGACATCAAATCAAAGGAGTTATGATTTTTCAGTATCATATAGATCATGTAAGTGCATAGTATTTATTTAATAATATTTTTCAATCATAGCAATATTTAATCAGCAAACGTTTATTCATTCAAGACATTTCATTTTCTTGCAGAAGGTGGCAGCCATGTCTGTTCAATCGCCAGTGTTGTTCTTTAATCTTTTTGTTAGTCAGCCTGTGAACCAGCAAGTGCGTGTATGTGTAGCATGTAGCAGTTGCTCCTTCTCAAACGAAATAGACAACGGTTTATACACAAGCCTCAGGTCTGCCGAGCACTTCATATGGTAAAATAGTACAAAGTAAAAAAATGTCCTCTGTCTTTGAAAATTTCAAAAATTCGTTTTATATTCCAGCATTACCTACGTAAATAATATGTTTATTTTCCAACAGAATTTTAAAATGATGTTGACATCGTTTTAACTGGACAAGTTTTTGATGAAACTGGATACGTTTGACGAAATTGGGGCACATACAATACATACATATATACATGGACCATAATGAATAATGAACTTCCTTCCCTTGGAATTCTGTACTCAACATCATTTTATATGTAAATACTTCAATGATGATGGAATAAGTTAGAACGACTCTTGTGTGCTGTGTAGCATAATATTGTAATATGCATGCACCTATAGGTTAAAAAAATGAAAAAATAAAATGATTTACTCGACTGATGCAAAATAAGTGTTTCTATCATCAATCGTCACGGAAAAGAGTTTGACAAAAAACTAACCATAAATAAAAAATAAAAATTCAAGTAATAGAGAAAAAATAATAAGCTTCACACTACATGGTACACAAAAATACATATCCTTGTCAATACTCGTCATCCTCATTCATTCACTCATCTATAATCACGACAGTTATTTTATTAGGTATTAGGTACCTGGATAAATAAAACTCCATGGAACGAATAATAAAAATGAATGAAAGAAAGAATGAATAGGTGATTTAATAGCAAAAAATAAAATACTAAATTCATACATGCATACAAAAGTAGCTTTATTTACTTACATAATATAGGCTCATCAATTTATTTACAGTATTGTGATATGGTCGTTTTGCTTTGCTTTTACAGGAAAAGAAGGGTACCGTATTATGCATTCTGCATACATACTACATACATTGTTGTAACCACAACTATATTATATTATCTAGTTATACTGTACAGTTGGTATATAAATATACAGTGTCATTCATTTTCTTCCTTGACGAAGGGATTAAGTTGACCAAGGGATGATTGACAGGTACGCAGCATGAGCCCTTTCTAAAACAATAGTTGGAGTAGGATTAAAAATGCAAATTAGTTATACCCTTATTTTACCTTCAGCTACTGGGAGAATTTAATGTAGGCACGGGGTACTTTGCCTTTCTAATTTTTACAGAGTCAACGTTTTTAAAGACAAAGTACCCTGTGCCTGCACTAAATATTTCCGGTAGCTGAAGGTAAAATAAGGGTCTAACTAATTTGCATTTTT
>JAQIVE010003422.1:0-16793 GCA_034698285.1 Sminthurinus bimaculatus | reverse complement strand
CGTTCTCAACAACCCTTCCACCTTGCTCAACAAACCTCCCGCCATTCTCAACAAACCTCCCGCCATTCTCAACAACCATCCCGTCGTTCTCAACAACCCTCCCGCCATTCTCAACAACCCTTCTGTCGTTCTCAACAACCCTCCCGCCTTTCTCAACCCCACCGTGACTGATAACCATCCAAATAGACAGAATCAAAATAATAATTCAAAAGATTTGGAAATTTTGAGACTACAGTTTCGTCTACAATATTCCTTGAGCGAACTTGAGAAAAAGAATAAAATAATTGCTGACAAGAATGAATTAATAAAAAAATTACAAAAAGAAATCAAGGAAGTTGAAAGCCGAGAAAAGGAAAATATAAATAAAGAAATACACAAAATTTTAAGCCCCATTTTTACTGACTGTCAAATTAAATTTCTCCTCCGCAAAGACGCACAATATGCGCATTGGGATAGTGTTACCCTGTCCAAGGCCATAGCCTTAAATTCCGTTTCATCGAGGGCACTTGAGTTTGTCACTGACCAACTGAACCTCCCTTTTCCATCCCTCCGAACTGTCAACCGTTATCTACAAAAAATTGAAATTCGACCCGGAAAAATAATGAAGCCAATATTAAATATTTTAAGGATCAGTTTTCAAACGAAGACGCCCCTGTATGGATTTGCGGTGTTAGCTATGGATGAAATGGACATTGACCAAAGATATGAACTCGACCTTGACGAAGACCGAATTTACGGAGGCAAGAAAAAAGCTCTGGCCGTGAGTGTTAGAGGACTTTTCTATGCTTGGAAGCAAATAATATATTATGACTTCCATGGACGGGTCGACAAGACTTTTATCATGGACATGGTGACAAAACTGCATGACGTCGGAGTAAATGTTGTGGCTGTCGTTAGTGACATGGGTGGAGCAAACCAGGGGATGTGGAGGGAACTCGGAATTTGTCAACTTAGAAATGGAAAAATCAATAAAACACACATTTCACATCCAATTACTAATGAAAAAATATTCTTTTTCCCTGACTTCCCGCACCTTTGGAAACTTCTCAGAAATCACTGTTTAGACGATGGACTTACAATAAGAATGGATGATGCAGAGTTTCAAGTTGGCCCAGAGCTCATCAAAACGCTGCTAGCGAAATCTCGGCATGAATTTACTGCCGCCTACAAACTATCCAATAAGCACATCATGGTGAAAGGCAGAGGACGACAAAGAGTTGCTCCAGCTTTCCAATTTTTTTCCCATCAAACTTCAAGAGCCATCCTTCGAGCTATGCCTGAGTGTGACAAAGAGGCCGGATTTCTAAAATTGATGAATGACTTCTCAGATCTTTGTAACACTCGCACCAATCTTGTTCATCCTCATAACCCTTTCAAATCCCCCTTTGGGCTCAAAATTAAAGAGCAGTCAGATCTACTGGACAAAGTATTCAACGTGTTTGAAAATATGACAGTCGGAAATAAAAAAGTAGGAAAATACTGCCCTTTTCAGAAAGGGCTTTTAATTTACATAACATCTCTCAAGGGTTTGTATGAAAATGTAAAGCAGGAGCCTGTTAATGCCACATTCTTGAAAACTTCAAATTTGAATCAAGATTACTTGGAAAATTCTTTTGGAGGAATCCGGGGACAGTCGGGGTTTAAAACTTATCCTTCAGCGCTGGAGTTTAAAAACCGAATGAAAAAAATATTATTTAGTCGCAATTATTACGCTTCTCAAAAAACGCCTGTCACTGCTGAGACTGATCAAGAATTTATTAGTTCGGAATACGGACTACATCGTCTGCTCGACATTTTAACAGCAACGCCAGAAAATGAAGATGAAGAAAGTGTCGAGCCGTCCGCGATTCAACAGCAATTTGTAAAAATTGGGCTTGAAATGATTGACCTGCCTATTATTTACGATGAAAATGCAGAAGTTCCAAGGTACTTGGGAGCTGAGGAGAAGCTACGGAGCGCTGGAGAGGAATACGTGTGTGGATACCTCGCTTCAAAATTAATAAATGAGTATCCTGAATTCGGTTCTCGTCATTATGAGCAAAACTCAAGTTGGGTGCGGGAAGTTTCTCAAGGGGGGCTTGTGGAACCTTCCAAAATGTGGCTGGCAACGTTTCGTAAATTTAACGAGATTTTTGAAGCTTTCCATGGCCTGAAAGTCAATACGTACAAGGGCGTAACTGCTGATTTAATCAACCTCCTACAATTAAATTATCCAGCTATTCCACCAAAGGCTATTAAATATTATGTGAAAACCAGGACTAATGTAAGAATTAGATACTTAAATAAAAAAATAGAAAATAAAAAATACGCTGATCAAGATTTTTGGTACCAGAAGAACAAGGGGAAAAATAGACTCAATAAATTAGGAGATGATGAAGATGCAGAAGGCAATATGGATGACATGGAGAACGACAACATGCAGAACAACAACATACAGAACAACAACATACATAACGACATCCAGAATAATTACGAAAATAATAATGGCGTCACAGAGCATCAACAAGATTTACAACAGGCTGGACCAAGCACTGTAAATGTTGAGGAGGAATAGGAAGAAGACGAGTCTGATGTTTTGGGTGCCTACAAACTTCAAGAAGACTTCTTCCTTCTCTGCGACTACCTCTACGGAAACCCGATGTAATTAAATTTTCCGATACTTACTTAAGTACATACATTTAATTTTCTACTTTTGGTAGAAAATAATTCCAACATTTGTATTAAAATTTTACAGGGCCGACGACTGATAAAAACATTGCCTTCGAGTTCATCAGTTAAAGGGTGCGTTGAAAATGTCCGAGTGAAGGCTCAGTTTACCGTTAAAAGTAGCTTACCGTTCGTGTACATATAATATTGAGTGAAAACATGAAGCATTTATTGGAAAATATATTTTAATTGCCTTATTTGCCATTGCTATTTTGATATATTTACGTGTACATGTATATTTTAAGTAAATGTAACGTAAGTCAAAACTATTTAAGACTACTTAGACGTTTATGTATGTGGGAAATGCCCTTTTATTATTACGTATACCGTTGTTATTATATACTACATACTTTAGTCATAATTGAAATTATTATAATTTACACCTGCATTTTACTATCATATATCATGTTAAACTTTGAATTAAAATACGCATTTGTATAAAGTATGTTTTATATTTTATGCTGCCTATGCTGTTTTTATTGTGCTCATTTTTAAGACTTTAGACTTAAATTAGATGTGCATCCAAGTTTCAGTCTCAAATCTCAAAGTATAGAAGGTAACTAAAAAATACATAAAGTATGTCGGAAGTAGACGTGAAATGGAAAAAATAGTAACGATACAAAGAAAATACGATACATTATAATGCATCAAAAATTACTAACTTATTTTTTTGACCAAAAACTAAATTATTATCCTCTTTCCTTTTCATCTAAGCGAAGCGAAGCTTTTTTGCTGTGTACTTTTAATTTTTAATGTACAGTTACTTTGGTCGTTATAGAAAATGTAAGGGGTCGGTCTCTTAACTAATTATAAAGGGACGTTGTTAGTGTCCTGACCTGGTAAGAGATGTTTGTGTAGGGCCTTGACGTTACGTGTATCATCACCTAAGTATGCAGTATGCAAGTTGTTCTTGCCCTTGGTCATGGGTTTTCTATTATAATACGGAATGGGTATATCATAGTGAGGTACTTACTCTATGTACTAACGATAAGTGTCCATCCATAAATTTCATAATTTTCAAACTTTATTGAGCTTGGAGTGTAAGAGGATTCTATGCAAGGCACTGAACAACGAAAAAACTTTAGTACATTATATAAAATTTTCTTGTCCAGTGCCTTGATTCTATGGAATTCGCCTTTAGGACTTTCTAGGACTTTATTTCACTCCAGGCGTGAGGTAAGGTCCTAAAAACTTTTGATCCAGTTCTAGCCTTATGACCTTCTCTCCCTTGTACTAGATACTGGACCGTCAGAGAGTAGAAAA
The DNA here is from genome assembly GCA_034698285.1 of Sminthurinus bimaculatus. Classification (NCBI taxonomy): domain Eukaryota; kingdom Metazoa; phylum Arthropoda; class Collembola; order Symphypleona; family Katiannidae; genus Sminthurinus; species Sminthurinus bimaculatus. The sequence continues at coordinate 12,824 of JAQIVE010003422.1, read as the reverse complement.
ATCCTTTTCGAAGCTACAAGTTACAACCTCGTGATTTAAGATTACTATCCCTTTGAGGTTTCCCACTAAACTTTACAATTAATTATGGAGTGCCCTAAATTCAAGGACTCGCAAAGATTTGTCTTCTTAAGTGAACGTGCTGAATACCTCCTCAATCAGAAGAATTATGAAGAAACTCTAAACTGCTGTAATGAAATATTGGCCATGGAACAAATTAGCCTAAGGTCAAGGTTATACAAAGCCAAATGTCTATACAAACTAGGACTTCATAGTCAATATGTGGAATGCCTTAACGAAAGCCAACAACTCTTTCCAGGTTGCCTACGCCTAATTAAAGAATATGAAAGACAAATTAAAGCAGATGAAACGAGCACTCCAAAGGTTCAAATTGAACAACTTTTCAAAACATTTAATGGCTGGCGTGAAGTCGAGCAGACACTAGAAGCTCAAAGAGACTTCAAAACTGTGTCTAATAAAAAGACTGAGAAGAAACAAATGGACGGAGCCGGAGACATGTGAATCTATAAAAAGTACAAACCTGTACGTGTTTTTCCTTTTTTATAAATATTTGCTAAGTGAAAAGTTTAGAAATCTTCCCCATCTCTGTAATAAATCAAAAATGGCGTTGAAATAAAAATTAATATTTTAGACGTATACGTATATTACCGGAAAAAACTTTCCGTCATTTAATCTACGAAATTCCCACTAAATGAAAAATACTGAGAAAATTTGTATACTGCTAATACAATAAACGGAGAGACATTCTTCTTTTGACTATATCTACATAATTTCTGCATTTCGAATTGTATGAGAAATAAAAAACAGCAAAAAACATAAAAATGATAAAAAGAACAACTTTCCGTCTTGATAAGAATCAATTGATATAAAGAACTTTTACCACGGGCTAAATGCAACTGAAAAACAAATGTGCTCGTGTATCGTATTCGAGAGTAGCGTAATACACGGATAAATGAGTCAAATTAAAATTGGGTTCGTAAGTCTCTGTGCCAATAACAGTTGTTGAAGACTGTGTCAGCAAGTGCATAGTACACATAAACATGGCCTTTTACTTGATTTGTAGTCCATTCAATATTCAATCATCAAAGATTGTGGCCTATAGCTTGTATGAGGTCTTTGGTTGCGCAATCAGCTACTAACTATACGTACTATTATGCTTACAATTACAAAAACAATACCAAGGCAGACAACGTCAGTATTCAGTATATACATATACCTATCTACTTTTACTTTGGTACAATGCATATTATACATATCTATTAGATCGTGTGTACGACGATGAATCCTCGAATTCGCACCCTAAACTTGAAATACCGGAATTCTCTGCTTATTCATTTTTCACAGATTGTATACAGACAAAGGTAAAATGTAGTATTCCAATGCAGACTGACCTAACATAACCTTAAGTGTAGCCTATGTACATATAATTCATAATGCATACAAGTACTACATTTGTCGGAGGTATTTGTAGGTGAGTGTAACAATGTGCCTAATTGGAACGTCCTGCAAACATTTTCCAAATTCAAAAAGCAAAAGCTATTACTTCTCATACATTTTGCCTGAAAATCCGCTTTATTAACGTATCCATTTTTTGAGAGGGCGAATCAAATTTTCTTTCCTTTATAAACAAAGCTTACCCCTCATGTCCTTTTTTATTGAACTTTGTACTGGTGTCGAATTTCCCAAACAAATATTATGAGCTTGTTCCTTAAGAATAATATTAAAAGATAGAACAAAATATTAAACTTACTTGATATCTCTAGGAATAGTTTTGATGGCCACCATTAACCATTTTCGCTGAATGTAAGCCAAAATTAGCAGTCCGATTAGACCCAGTTGTGAAGCTATTGTCAAAAATGACAGCCAGTCTTGAGCTGAAACTATGCCTAAAGCCGCCATTGCGAATACTGTACCGAAAATCACCTGAAACACAATAAAGAATAATAATTAAATATCATTATTAATGATGCATGTGCAATAAAAGCTGTTTCCATAAATCCACACATATTAGATCTAATACGCCGTAGGGTACATAAACCATAAACTGATTTTCAAAAATTTCCAGTGTAGAGATATAACCATCGGTTTCCTTCTGAGAATTACACGCCAGCAATAATTTCTCATACTTGTCACGCAATCAATAAAACGGATAAAACGAAAGTCTCCAACTGTATTTAACCGCAAGGAATCACTGTGGTCTCTGAAACGTTGTTGTCATTTACAGATGTCTAATGACCTTTAATGACTAATTAATGAAGTTTATTTTCAAGTTTTTACCAAGTTAACTACAATGACTATTATAATTACTAAAGAAAAAGTAAATTTTACTTTAAAAAAATACTTGCAATTTCACCGATAATTTGTATACAACACGTCAGCCTTAAAACTAGTTAATGTGTAATAGAATCAGGTGTCAAGTCTGCTAAGTGTCAAAATTTTTACGCCTGGTCATTGATTATAGATTCAAATTTTCAGAGCTGAGAAATTACGATACTCTCACTGTTGTTTCATAAAACGTAAATAATGAAGCATGTGCTTCATTATCTTTAGAAATAATATCGAATAATCAAATTATAGAATAATATTGGAAACTTACACTGATTCAATCGGTTTTTGACAGTGTTAAGACAGAAGACATTGGAAACACAGTTAAAACTTAAAGCTGTATTGGCTATCAAATACCGGACTTTATTGTCACTTTAGATTATCCGCTGAGTAAAAGTAATTAACTAATCAACTTTTTCCTCGAAAAACAAACAAGTAATATTATGAGCTACAAGGCACTGTGAAAGCTGGTGTGTCGCTTTGTTGACATAGCGCGAAATGCTCTTAACTCTCTGACAGGGTTCAATCCAGAGCTAAACTAAACCAGAAATGAACATCGTTCGTACCATCATCTCGCTCACAACATAAACACACGCACAGTACACAACACATAAAGATTCCACTGTATTACTTTCGTACCCAAGCAAAATATGAAAATTTCCCTACGGCATTAGCTCGGACACACCCGTACAAAAATTAGTAACAACTTATTGCTTCAACTGAAAGTACCTATTAACTTTTGTCCAACGAAAGTAAACAAACCAGTTCGAAATTTTTCACTTATAATACAGAGCTGTCCAACAAAATTTTGCCAAACAAGATTTTCGGGCCGAAAACGAAATCGGTGAATTTATGTACGGAGAATATTTTATTCGGGGATAATAAGACGAGTATAAATAATAATATTATTATTCTTTATTCAGTCTCATTACAAAATTCACAACAATGCCTTCCTACCTATAAAATTCATAATGCCGAGACTATCCATGTACGTACATACACTAACTACCTACCTTCATTGAAAGATGCATACATGCTTGGCATTATTTGTAATCTCATTAGTTATTAACGACGAAACATTTACGTCTTGGACATAGGTACATAGTAATATAATATTAAAACATGTAATGTACTAGTATACATAATGCATTTCAAAAATCGCATTCATTCGGACTTTGCTTCTAACTATACGTAAACATGTACATATGAAATAAACTATTATGCTATAAATAAATAAATACACAATTTTATCCCCTTTGAATCCCATCTCTCTCTCTCTCTCTCTCGTTGACCATTATAATAGAGTTACAAGTATCTACACTATTTTTACTATACCTACCATTACTTTTATTATTGCTACATTCACTCGCTGTAGCGATTTTCGATTTCTCACGCTGCTATTGACGCTTCTGCTTCATCATTGATGCAGTCTCAAGCTTAAATCACAACAGCATGTCTATGTATCTTTCTCTTCTTTGTATACAATCACAATGATCAATCTCATAATGATGACCATAATTTCTGTCCATGCATAAAAAAGTTACTACGTAATAAATAGAGTCAACGTGCTTCACTCATCTTGAGGGGAAAAGTGTCAACTTTCACTATCACACTTTGAATATCAATGAAAAAACGTACATTCATATACATACAGCCATAACATGTGTTAAATACAGATGTAACAATAAAATGGTATCTATGAATCTACCTAAATTTAGCTTGACTCTATAAAAACCTGTACAAGAGTTTACTGATAGAATAATTTTTTCCTGACTATGTACCTGTGTAAAACTATACACAAAGCTATAACTGCTTACAGCTAACTGTAAGTTATCCCGAGAGTTAATGTTTTACGAGGATAATACAATTAATTATTCAAAATTTTATGAGGCTTGGAGCATCCTACATATTTCTATGCATACATAGATGTATATTTACAGAGGAAAAGTTTATTAACATTGTACAATTGGTATGTTGAAAAATAATATACTTACAATATAGTTGAAATTAGATGACTGGTCAGGATATTTTAAAGTTGAATTTGAGGATAAACTTTCGTGGCTTTTTTCCTTACAGGTAGAGGCAGTTATAGGAATTGACTGGCCATTTCCGTTTATTTTACTACAAGTATTTACTGTAGCTCCTTTATTATGACTGTTTCCATTTACAAGAGGTGGTGGCCCGTGTCCATTTATTGAAGAGGTTCTCTTTATTCCGTTGTGCTGTTGATTATTGAATGTCGTCAGGTGACTATTTGAATCAGAATCTGGATGGGAATATCCGTTCCCGTTCTCCAATGGACTTGTCGTACTGCAAAAATATTAAAAAACAAGAAAACGTGATAAAATTTTAATGGAACATTAAAGAAAAGCACAGTACAATTTTATTGACATAATATGTATAGCAAAAAACACTTATTCACGGTCAAGTTGAAAAACCCAAGAAAAATCAAAAGTCAATGCCAGAATATTACAAAGGGAAAAACTAATATGAACAAAGCCAGCATCATTATTTTCATTAGTATTTTTGTTTCTAAAGCAGTGCACGGTTCACAATACGTTGTAGGTAGCGATGATTGCTATACAACTCACACAGAGTTTCAATGGTTTCATGAGAGCATAAAATATGCACATAATATGATGGCTAACGTCATACGAAGAAAAAGTCTCCGTCATGTGTGCGAATTAAACTGAAAAAAACAAGCTTAAAGAATTTTAGAGGTAAAAGGAGCAATAAATAACGATTATTGCTGCATTATTTTAATATTGTTTCGTTGGACTAACAGTTTCATCTGTATTGAATCTCCACCAAACATCCAAACAATCCATTCAGCATTCACTCCCTTAACACTCTCTCGTCATGGAGTTATGAAAAATACACAAGTTTCAAGTACATATATATGTACAATACGATATGACAAACGTCCAAAAGACATTCTAGTAATAAATCAAGAAAAGCATTTGCATAATAAAACGATATGCAATGGAAGAATTAAATGAACAATTAACAATTATCGTATTATATAAGAAGTGTCACTTCTAATCTGCATCCTTCTTTTTCTTCTTCTTTTAAGTTTTGCTATAAATTACATTTAGAAAAAAGTTACCTCATCATCAACATGCATGAAAAGACTATCCGAAAGCATACTACTAATAATAGTTAATACTTTAATCTTAACATGTGCTATATAACCCTTCTGTATATAATATGTTATCATACACAATACATGATGTACTTATGATCTATTCATTATTATTATATAATCGTTTATCCTGTCTTTCGAACCACGTCCTAGCGTAACGGACAAAACCTTGCATATGAAATCTTGACGAAATCTAAACAGGAAAAACGTATAGGAAATACAGCACAATATCTCACATATGCTGCTAAAATATGTAACAAAAATGCTTAAGAGTACACAATAACCTTTAGTGTCTTCTCAGTCACACGATTTGGAAAAATGAAATAGCCAATGTGAATAAGAAACTTTCAATTAAAAATAACATTGCTAATAATTAACTAAACACTAAAGGTTCCTATACCGCACACTTTTATGAACCTAAAATGCATGTAATCAAATGAAACTAAGATTAAAGCCATCACGTCATATTGTAAAGTTTTTTTTTGCACAGCAGGCTCACTAATTGACGGCAACTTGGTATCTCTTTACAAGTCGGAATTTTCTTACATTCGATATTGGAGAGAAATGGAGTGGGTCTTTGTGGATTCGCATAAAAATAATGAAAAGAGTAACAAAATTCTCTGTACTAATAGCAAAGGACAATGGGAAACAAAAAACACGGCAACTCAAATCTTCACGTATTACTGAGAAATAAGCGGTCTTTATGTGTATACATACGAAATTTACAAGCAACACGGTAGACGGTTGACTGTACACTGTACACGTAATCCGCTTGCTGCATAACTTGAAAGTAAGTAGTAAGTGCATACATTGTACATATAATCGAAAGGTCCAGTCAGGTATGATACCACTTGCAATTTTTACGCGTCATGTGCAAGAAATTTCCATTATTATTACGTCTGTATCTTAAATGGATAACGTGCCCAATTTTTCAAAGTTACATTTCTTCCTTGCCAATGTCTATAGTTCATCTTTTAAGAATTGTCTAAATAAACGAGTCGTGTAAGGAACAAGGCTCGGCACATGGAAAAAAAGGAACATGGGTTCAAAAAATCCCGACTGGCAAAGCACATATTAATAATTTTTTGTCTACTCCTCCTGTACAAGAAGATTATTTGCTAGTCAAAAAAAGCCGCACGTGTACCTGAAAATGACGACTGCTGAACTTAAAAAATTAGTTTATATGAATCACAAGTATACATATTCGCATCTGCTTACTTATGACTTGATAATGGGTGTAAGTATACATAAGATGCAAAAGAGTCAAGTGGAACTACACATACTTACATAGGCAGTAAATAATAGAAAGCCAACAGGTAAGATGAATAAAACCACATCAAAAACCAAATGTACAAGGTCAGTGGATTTTTGTCCTTCATATTATAATCGTCGTCACGCAACGTGTTAAAGAACTAAGTACAATAATGTTTACTGTGTACCTATGTCTGTGATTTGTTTGTTTGCGACTCTCAAACTCACAAAAGAACGCACATACAACATATTGTATACATTCTCTGTGTATCCACATATTCTAGATGCATACATCATACGTAGTCCAATAATTACTTTAACTTTGTGTAGCTCGTAACTTTCTCATTAAAACTTTCGAATGGAAACTGGTGTCTAACAATTAAATTGTAAAATGCTCTAGAATTGTCACCATCTTGGAACTATACAACTTTTTTCTAATCACCAGTTCTTCCAAATAAAAGTCTAGTGCAAACATCTGCAAGGTGTAGCGCAAAAAACTGCTCAAGCTCTATTCGAAACTTGCTTTGTACTGCTTTTCCCACCATAGGATAGGATTCAACGTGTGGAGGTATTTGATAATATGCACAACGTATAGAACAATATACATAGTACAGATAACAATTATTATGTAATTTTACTTCAAACCCTACAATTTCTTTTTCCACTTCTTGAGCTTGGAGTTGAACTTCATATAAAAACAGATAACATTTTGTGCGAGCAGGAAGTTTTCCGCTTTTCAAGCTTGCCTTAGGTCTTAATTACACGTCTCTAGAATCTCGACTGTAAAACGCATCCGGAATTTGCAAAAAAGTTGAAATTTTGCCCATAAGGAGACATTGAAATACGCCTAAATGCGTTTCCTGCAACTCAAATGTTAATAAAGTTTTGTTTCCGACTTTAGACTATTATCTTTTACACCATTTTACTTGTATCATCCAATATTTCCAAATTCTTATCTCTTTTGGCTTTACAAACTACCTTGAACGTAGCACCAAGTTCAAGTCCACGTGCTTGGCATACTATAATACATTTTCTTTTGTACTTCTATGTTGTACTACAACATTATACTTTAGTACACAGCACATATTATGTATGTGCTATGTCCTATGTACGTACTTTGCATCTTTAAAATTTTCCGAAACAATCAAAGGAAACTGATAACTGACAAGGAACATAATCAAGTACAATTTACATTCAACCGATAAAACGTGATCAGTTGGTCTTATTAGAGTAGACAGTAGAACAATTTAGACTCTAGAATATTATAGAAGAAATTATCTACAGTTCGCGTAGCATTGAGTGGACGAAAATATCCTTGTCAAGCTACGTTTTCTCCTCTAGTTAAAATACTTGACCTTCACGTATCGTCTTACGGTTACAGCAATTACGAACACATTTAAAACATTAACACAATACAGCTGGACAGTATTCAACCGAATTAGTCGTAAATCTTGAGCACTTTCATGATTTTGAAACTTTTATTGTCCGTGCCAGACTGACATTGTCAGTAAAATAATATATAAACACATTACAACATTATTTTAGTTTTTCTGTGCATTTAAATGTTACAATACTCAACTTAAGCCATTATCACTTGCGGGGGTAGCAAAGGTTAATGTGCGAATAATGCTGCAAAAGTTAAAGAATTATTGATAAAACCTGTTGACCATAAAGAAGCTAGAAACTCCAAATGTTTATCCCCGAGTTGTATATTCGTCAGCAATCATTACACCGTTTTTCGCACTATATACGCATTTTGTATGGTTGGATAATGGGTAACGTTGACAATCTGGTTTCTGTACAAGATCTTCTTCAAAGTACGCAACGTACAAAGTCAACCATCATCCCGATGGCGAACACACGCTTGTGTATGTGTAATGTGAAGTCTTTTTTGTAAACGTAGATAAAGCCGTCGATTATTAAATCTAATCTGAACCGAATTTCAACGAGCTACACTGCTAACTTTTGAAATATACATAATACGTATACACATTAAATGTATCGTGCATTTTCTAGTGTCCCTTCTTAACTTTCACCTATAAAAACTTTTTGTAATAGGACAACTAGGATAAAATGAAGGACAACATTTAAATTTTCAGAAAATTTTAAACTTTAGAGCATTTCAACAGTTAAAGGTTCTTTGGTAAGTTATGGAATATACTTTTACGCCCTACGCGAGGAAGTGCTAACATCCCCACTAAAACTCTTAGATCTTACTACTCAACCTGTTATTGTTAATAGAAGGAAATGTGTTGTTTTGCACAACCGGCTGGTTTTGTGCAAATTTTCATGGCATTACCTGTATCAACGCAAAAAACTACATACGTGAGCACAGTCCGCATTTTTTATGCAATAATATTAAGCTGACATGAGTTAAAAATTATTCCACGAGTTTCCATGAATGACGAACGTTATGCAGTGGCAATTTCTTCCTTAAAATATATGCATCATCTATGTAACATTTTCCCCCTCTGTTGTAAACCTACAATTTGCATAATCATTAATACCATGTGATGACGTATTTAACTTTTTACCGAAATTTTAGTGGTCCACGTAATGTGATAACATAAATATACATAATGTACATACACAGTGTTATCTATCATAATTGAAATTGATAGTTGAAAAGTACAAAGGTCCAAGATAATACGTCATTAATAATGTAACAAGTCAATATATGTATTATGACGTATTGTGATAACAATTCCTGGATATTGCAACTCCACAGAAGATATTGCCAGATTTTGTTACATATTACATCATTTCTCCGTAAATAAATGAAGAATAAGGAAAAACAACATTGAAATGTTAGCAAAGCATAACGATAACAAAGAGACAAGTTCAAGCGTAAAGAAATTATCATGGACACTAGATAATTCTATGCAAAGAAAATACATATATTATCAGTTATGATATTTTCAAGGTTTATGACCCTAAATAAAGTTATAAGTTGTTATAACGTGAGCGTCATAATATGTATGGGGAAAATAACATGCAATGGTCACAATAATTTGAGATTACAAACAGGAACTTATTATGAATGGAAATTTACTTACTTACATTCACCGAAAAACTCCAAAAATAAACACCAAAAAGGCCTTTTACACAAATTCCAAATACCCTGTGAACTTGAAAACCAAACAATACAACTACAACAGTAGATATCTCCAGTAGTTATAAAACAACAAAAGGAGTGCCGACGGAGCTATGTACAAAGGCCAGAGAACTTTTCATCAAAATAACGAAATTCTTACAAAAATGGCGAGCACATGCAACGGAAAACAAAAGTAACCTTAACTGCTTTTAACTTAATATATACTGCTTATGATTAAATTGAGCAAATTTCCAAAAGGCACAAACAACAAAAACAACAAACGTAAACTTGTAATCACAACTTAAAAGTAATATTTCGATTTGCCACTGATCATTGATCATTCAATATTTTTCATGAAGAATATATAAAAAATATTCCCTTTCACTGCCGAAATCACATTCAGTTTATATCAAAGAGGATTGCGATCGAATTTTATCTAGAATACGTCAAAATCCAATAAGAAATCAATTAGTAGCTTGGAACATTGAACTTAAACACAATAAAATAGCTTCCTTAAAATACATAAATCACTGACACAATGTTCATTATAGAACGAATATGTAGTAGCCATGACTTTTTCCTTCTTCCACTATTTGTGTTTTGTGTTACACTGTAATCTTTGCACACAACACCGAAACCGCCGAATTAATTTTGTAATAGCATCCAGACATACAGCTTTGATGTGCAAATATATTATTGTACACTATAATAGGTGTACATATTAGACAACGTTTCATAACATGGGAGTTAAACACAGTTTGAAAACAGAATTCCGGTCTTATATTGATTTGATCCTGGAATGGTAGCACAAAGCTTACAGGATTTACCTATTATACACACATATGCAGAGGAAAATGCAAAGCAGCTTGACCTGCAGCTAGCCACACTTCAATTGTTCAAATAAAAATGGGACTTGAGAGTAAAAGTTATAGATCAAGAGTGAGTGAGAGAGAGAGAGAGAAAGAATGAGGGAGAGGACATGTTAGGTGCATAGTATATGTATACCATTATTTGGATGGGAAACATATATATACGCCTTAGATACTGTCTACACATGCATCTCCGTCAGAGCACTTCAATACATTATTATACTTGATGATGACTATTATGTATTGACGTCCAAGTTATAGGGATACCCTATTAAATCTGTTGTGTTTCAACTTTCAATGATACTCATGCATCATACATATGACTTTTTGAAGAAGAAAAAAAATTTCATCGTTGACCGTACACGATAGCACAACGCTGTAGACTGTACGATTAACCCCATTCACATTGGATGACCTTTAAGTTCTCATCCTTTGAAAGGGAAAGAAAAAAGTGAGAGACAGATTGAAAGACAAATTAAATTAACGTCTATTGTACAAAAATTACATGTAATTCGTCATTTTGCTCAAATGTATACGATTTTTCATGTATAGATAGCATGTATGTATTACATACATGTATACGCAATACGCAAGCATATGCAACATTTAATATGTTTGCAGATTTTACACAGAAGCGTCAGAAAAAACAATAACAATGTATTTATGGAGTAAATCATAAAACTAATAAAACAAAAAAAAGTTGAATATTTATATAAATGAATACTCAATGATTTCAACAGCGTACAAGAATAGTAAAAATAAAATGGTTCGTATATTCTGCCTCTGGTTACAAGTAGCAATAATGTTGTTGATATTTGGGTGCACTTATATAGTAAGTAAACAACATAATATTTATTTGTAATTTGTATACTTGCATTATATTATTTTCAAGCATAGAGTGTACACCACATTCTTTTGTCCAGGGTTTACTACTCAACTTTCGTCAATTATGAAGAACAAGCTACTTATTTGATAATAATGATGTAATATTTTCACAGGAAGGTCCAAATAACATATTAAAAGATACACATTTAGTTATTCAATGATGCTAAAAGAGGCCTCGAAGCATTATTTTGTTGTGTCTACAAAGTTTACTTTTCCTTCCAATTTTCATTTTTCTGTTCCTATGCTTTATACACGCACGTAATACAAAACGAATGCTTAATTAATCACACATCATGGTCTATCTATTTCCCATCATTTCAACTCAACGCAACTCATGTATGTATATAATATTGTCAAAAAGCTATTAAATTAATGTTGGTTCGTTCATGTATTTAAAATACATAAAAAGCTTTGTCCATTACTTGTATTCTGCGAACACATATGCAAGTACATATACGATTAATGACTTGTCATTTTCAGTTTCTTGCGTATTCTATGTATAATAGCACTATAATGTGTGGGAAATAAGGATATACTATTCCAAGAAAAAATGGTTTAAAATGATGCTACATTATTTTCCCAGCTATTGCATTGTATACTCATTTATTTCCACGTTTTAAAATAACTTCCTAATAAACCCAAGTCCGTCCATTTACATAATGAGGATACATTCATGCTGCTGCAAAAACAGCTCAAAAATAATGAGATTTTTTTCTGCACACAAGAAACCGAAAAAGTGCGTTAAAAAGTCCTTTTAAACGGTGAGAAAATTTAAAATTGATTTTGTTGCACATGCTATTATATTTTGCATTCGTCTATATTATTATTCACACAGGCAACATTCAAATGCACTTTAAATGGATTCACGGACGTTATACAGAATGGTATGTTCTGACGAGACCTTTTTGACGAGGACTTTATACAGAGTGGTACATTTTGACGACGGTATATTTAGCCGGCGGTACTTTATGACGACATGACAATACGACGATGGTACTTTAGGACGATAATAGATTAAAATTTTCAATGAAGTCATTAATTAGTATTATTTATTGACTTCAAAAAAGTTTTTGACTCATTCATTAAAGGTAAGTAAATAAAGAAAAAACACATGTGTGTAGAAAAGCTCAACTCGATTTTACGTATAAATTCCATTTCTAGCCTGAGTTATCGTGGATTGAACTTTGCTTGTGAGAGCAACGGGCTAATCGGGCAACGGATATGAAAAGTGGCTGAATTC
>JAQIVE010003421.1:0-16794 GCA_034698285.1 Sminthurinus bimaculatus | reverse complement strand
TATGTTTATGTATTGGGCTCAATTTCGTTCACTCTATGACCCCATGTATTCGCGCTGTTTTTCTGTATCCTTGATTACTACACCGTTACATCACCAGGGGCTCAGCTCTGTTAGTGTCGCTCCACATCGGCTAAAGGACAATTTGAAGTAATCTGTCTGTTTCTTTTATGTCTATGGTAAATACGCAGAAAATGTCATTAAGCCTTTTAAAGCGACAAGTACGACGCGGTTTAGTATTTCTTGGTGGAACTGAAAAACTGCTAGTACTTGTATAAGTTTTTAAAATATATATTAAGATAATGGAGGTAAGAGGTAAATGATACTACGTCCAGGAGTATCAAAAATTGTTTGTGTAGTCACGTGTCCTTTATAATAATGTGATCTTTTATGTCGTTCAATCAGATTATGACTCATAAAATTATCATCATCATCTGGTATTCTAATTGAAAATTCTTCTGTGTTTTGGAATTAATTAATAATGAAATAATTAAAAAACGTGACGTTTTGGGTTTTGGATGTTATTGCTTTTGTTACTTATTGGGATGACGGACTAAATAGCGCCAATAATAGGCATACAGGGTACTTTAGACTAGAAGGATGCGGAGTCCTGTTGTGGAGCAGAGAAAATTCATTTGAATAACACTAGTAATTCTCAATCCTCAGTCACCCTGTAAGTAAAACATTCAGCTCCGCTGTCCGGTCGATGGAGAAAAAATAAAAAAGTTAAATCAAATTAATTTCGTAATTTCAGTAAGTTCATTTTTACCAATTACTTAAATATAACTATTAACATTGTCATTGTACCTTGCCTTTTAACCAGCATTCATTCTTGCGTTACACCCTGCAGTTTTATTCCGTTTAAAATACGTTTAAAATTTAAAATACATCCAGTCGTGAATCGTGAACTCTCGAAAAACCAAAAAATATTCATGGTTTTTTACTTTTTGCCTAAATCTAAATACTTAAGTACAAAATACATGCAGTATTCGTATTGAAGCACATTGAAGCTACATACGGATAATATTATAATACGTTACTAGTATTTATTTAAAAAACGACAGAAAATATTTAGTTAAGAAAAAGAAATGAAAGATACCTCAAAACGCATAATGTGAGGTTCTAGTGTGTGGAATTTTAATTTTCAATCTTATTTCAGTCGTTTAAGTCAAACGTCGTAGTCCTCATCGCCATTAATATCACTTTAAACTTTAAAGACATTTTGGAACTTTAATTTTCCCAAATGTCGATGGCGAAGAAGTAGTTTTTTTTATTATTGTAATATAATTAAGTATTAAGTGTACAATATAAATCAAACCATAAATATAACTTACAACATAATTAATCTTTATGCAAACAGATTATCCTACCAACCTCTTTAAAAAAGGACTTCAAACAACATACAATTTGTTTCATCAACATCATCAAAGAAGCTGTAATCCAAAAGTCAACCTTAAATCAAGAATTAGAAGATATCAAAAAAAAATTATGGTAAGGAATCTAGGAAATGATGTTTTAAATACATTCTATATTGTATATCATATATCAGTCCTTTAAAGTGGTATGTAGAGTCGTTCGATTTGGCTTTGGTTTTTGCTTTGGCTTTTGCTTTGGCTCAGATTTGGCATTTAGAATCGTATTTTGGATTTTGATTTGGAATTGGAATTGACGAAATCCAAAGCGAAAGCAAAATCGGACGGCGATTTAGAGTCATTTTCATGATTCCAAAGCCAAATCCAAATCTTTTAGATTTGGATTTGGATTCTACTTTTGAATTTATAGTCGTCAGATTTCACTTTGGTTTTTGCTTTGGAATTTGATTTTACCCTTCAAGTTGAAAGTTGAAATAATTCAACTTTTTGGATTTGGATTTCACTTCGGAATTGAAGGCTCATGTATTTCATTGCATTTTTCATTGATACGCAAGCGGTAAAACTTATTTCACGAATCTTTCTCACAGTTTACTTACAGATTCTCACTTCTAGTTTTTACGATACCATGATGTAGGTATTACAAGTACATGAACTATAAACTATAAGTGTAAGTACCTAGTTGGATAAACATAATAAGAAACTAGGTGAGAAGTGAGAATATTTATGAAAAATTAAAATCAAAAAGAAAGGCGAACAGAGAATTGAAACGAAAATTGTAAAAAGCCGTTGTTTTTTATTATGGCTATTAGACTGACTCGGTCATTACACACACTTTTCAGTATGTGCTTGCACATGACTACACGTATTTAATCGTATTTAATTTAAATACTAAATGTGCATTTAAGAACCTGGAAATTTCAGATTCTTTAAGCTGTTTAGTGGAGCATCCAGTAACTCTGTCAATGTTTTGAAGCTCTGGTCGTCCACAAATATGCAATAATATGTGGCTGTCACATCGTGGCATGTCATAAAATCAACATTAAGCCTTGAAGCAAATGAATGAATAGAAATAGGTATCATTACTCGCGGTACGAGTCAAATATCAAATGATATTTTAAAAAATTCCAAATCTAAAAACTATACAACGTGTTAGTTTAATAGATCATGATGATTGTTGTTTTGTAAATTATAAACGCGACGTATTTTATGGCAAACATTTCATAAGTACTTACATACTCAATTTATAATATTCTTGAACACCTTTACGCGTACAATATGAACTTTAAAACTAATACGACGCACACCAATAACTCTTACACATATTATGGTATATTATATTATATTGGAAAAGCTAAAATATTTACCAAAAGCGTGATGAAATCCATATTATCATATGATTTGTAATTTACAACAGTACCTGTTGTAAGTAATGTACTTATATCATTGTCATTAATTTTTAATTTTATCCTAATGTATTCATCATTGGTAGACATGATGGCTGGTATTATCGTGGACAACGTGAGTCTTGCGGACGATAATGACAACGCTATAGTTGTGGATGTTGAGCCTCAAAATGATGTTGAGCATGACGATAACATGAATCATTTAAATCCTGGTGAAGAAGGAGAAGAAGAACTGATGGAATTTGATATGTCAGGGGGGCCTACTCTTAATCCCTTTTATATTCCATCTGTAAGTGATATAAATAAATACTTATTAAATACAGTAATATTTTGAAACTTGAACAAGAACTGAGAGTTGAGTTTTTATATTATAATATTCATTGTAAGAAATCTTACAATGAACATTCTTGGCCAAGAATGTTTAAACAACGTTCATCATCATATTTTATGGTTGACACATAATATTTGTCCCTTCAATTATTATTATTGTGCATTTTACGAAACAAATTTGCACGTATGCTTCTAATTGTAAGTTTTAAAAGTACAATATTCATATTTAGTTGTTTTTTTTAAATTGTAGATTGTCAGTGATTTGTTAAAATATCTCCCCATAAAAGAGCAAGAAAAATTAAGAGAAGTTAATTCATTATGGAATGAAGAAAGTTGTAAAATTTTGCGAAAGAAGAGACTGGTTGAACTCCATGATGTTGAAGCAGTAGGCCGTTACAATGCTCGATTTGCAGAGACAAACGACTTTCCTCATGAGGTACTTCTGTACATACATAAAATTATACTGTTCATATTATTTTTCAGATTATGTTCAGATTATTCCAATGTTCAAATGCTATGTTCAAATTATTCATTGAAAGAAATGCAAAAATGAAATCACAACATTTTTTCAATGGATTTATAAAGGTTTAATTTTTAACGGCATGTTGATTGTTTCATTTTATGTAGATTTTCCAAATCTGGAACGATGATATTACTGATAATGAACCAAGAATGAAGCGCTTCTTTGAACTTTTTGGTCTTCGTATTAAATCATTGGATTTCCATCAATTATATTTGGATGGAGATGTTCTGATGGAAATTTTGAGTGAGAAAGTGCCTAATTTGGAATGTCTAA
This sequence comes from Sminthurinus bimaculatus, assembly GCA_034698285.1. NCBI lineage: Eukaryota > Metazoa > Arthropoda > Collembola > Symphypleona > Katiannidae > Sminthurinus > Sminthurinus bimaculatus. Next base: position 12,895 of record JAQIVE010003421.1, on the reverse strand, counting down.
CAATTCTTAATGTTCCACGCCGTGTAACGCCAGTGGAAGCTCCATCAAAACCACAGGAACCAGTTGCTGGACCATCTTCTAGCCCTCCGTCTCGCCGAAATCAACAGCGATCCTTTCCAAAAATCAAAACAGTCAATTTGATTCGCTTCCCGTTAGACATAAACCGTGCTCGAAGTTTCCTGGTTGATCTGTTTGCGGCCTGTGAAAACCTAGAAACGTTAACAATAGCAAAACATATTGAACAAACTGCAACAACTGGCTCCGCTGAAGCTGTATCAATTGAAACAATCGGAACTCTTGTCATGGAATTAATCATTAATAATGCTGCACAAATGAATCACTTGTCATACCTGGGATTCCCTTTTCGACTAAAAGAAGAATTTATTTCAGCTTTGCAAAATAAAGAGTTTCCCCTTACTACCTTAGAAATGAGTTTAGATACAAATATCAAGTCACGAAGCTTCACTGCTTTAATGTCCGTTTTAGGACGAACTCTTGCTAATCTGAGCGTTACTTTTAATGGAAATTCCACATTACTAGGAAATCTCCCCCACTGTCACCTTGTCAATATTTCATCTCTATCATTGACGAGCTTCCGAGGCAGCCTCTCATTCATATCTGGAATGACCAACTTGAAAACTCTATCTCTCCATGATGTTGATTTGACACGAACATTACCAAGTGAGTAATTAATTTTAAATTTTAAATACTTTACTTCAAGTATACTATAAATAATACCGTTTCCAGAATACTCTAGTTCTAGTATAAAGGTATAAATATTATAATTTGTTTGATGTGATCTTTTTATTTCCAGTACGAGGATTTCAAAATTTTGGTAGAGGTGACGAACAACACAAGCTTTCAAGTTTTAAGTCTACTGGAGATTCGTCTGATCGCGATGTTGTGGCTCGAATTACATGGTGTTTTCCGAACTTGTCAAAACTTCATTTGCATAAACTAGGAGACGAAGGTTTAGGAATAATATATCGAGAGTCGCCTTTTCTCGAAGGTAGGGTTTTAAAAATCATAGAATAATATTTACTGCTTACACAACAAGAAAAAAAGTATTGTGACGTTGCCATCATATTTAGTTTCATGTATATATGATATCTTGATATCTATATACTTTTTGTTACTTTATGGTCTGTGATTATTCTTTTAACTTCAGAACTTGTCCTAACTGATGGAACATTTACTGATTCCGGATTATCTGGCGTTCCAGCAGAGGTGTGTAATGATCTCTGGGAGACTATGACAATATACGATGTCAATCCAGGTATGAGCAGCAATACCTTTAGTTTACTTTTCAGAAAATGTGTATCTAAGTAAATATGGATAATCTTGCTTTGTACACTATTAAACTAGTTCATAATTATAAGTACAGTCAGGAAATTCCGTAAATTCTAACCCGACTTTTCTTCATGGAAAAGTGAAAACGTCTGCGGGTTAAATTTAGAATTTACCGAACATTCGTATGTCTAATTACTTTTTTTACCAGCATTACTCATTATTCTACATTGTGATTATGTGTTTTTAGAGCGTTTTCGTCGTGATCTCTTTATTGGAAGTCTACCCCGTAAGAACATTAACTATATGATGCATATATATTTATAAATAAGATGCATATTTCAGGCTAAATTATTTTTATTGTAAATATATAAACTATAAATATGACAATAATTGACTTATTCATAATATGTACTCATTTTGAATTTTTTTACAGATTTGCGTTATCTGCATTTGGATTCTCCTGCAATAACTGATTTGGCCATAATGTTTGGAATTATTGGAACCAAGTTAAATACACTATCTCTCAAATCCTCAAAGGTATACTTCTATATATTCATGACATCTTATTTGTTGTTTAAATTTAAAGTTTTGTTTAATATTTTGTTATTCCCTACTGTTGCGGTATGACATCGTATAATTTTAATTGGAGGCTAATTTTTTGTAATTTTTTATTGCAGATTACTGATATTTCAATGCCAGGTTAGGTTTATTCTAAAAATTGAATTTAACTAATAATTAGTAACTACAAGTTCGTCATCCATATTATGTCATGGCTAATTTGTTGGTTTATTTTTACTTCAATGCAGCTATTGGAGAAATGCGTGAATTAACTCAACTAGATATTGTTCATTGTCCTGAAGTATCCGAGGCTGGAAAGTATATTTTGAAACAAAAATTAGCAGGGCGTCGTCTTGTTTTTGATCCGCCAGTACAATCTTGCCTACAACGACGTGCACGTAGAATCCGAGCATCAGAAATTCATGAGAGAGAGATTGAAAGATTGGGTAAATATAAGAACCATAAGATGTAAAGTGATAATAATAAATGAGTAAATACATGACACGCCATATTTTTAAAAAAGTAACATTTATGTTTAGAAATTCCGACTCCCTTTGGGGCGGAAAGGCGTCAAAGTTTACTGTTTTTTCTTCCCCTTTTCTTCTCCGTCTATTTACCGATCCCCCTTTGTTCTTTCGTTTTCCTGTTCTACTCCCTGGTGACTTTCCATTGCTTTTCTGAATCTATTTATGTTATTATGGCAGATTTAGCATGTACATATAACGTATTATTATTTATGTTGACCTTGACGTTTTTTTAGGCATTCATCGAGATAGACTTGTGGAAGTTGCAAGGGCAAGGGAAATGGAGTTGCGCTATGCGTATCGACTCTTCAACCAGCTACAAAACTTTGACATGGATCCTGGAGGAAGACACCAGCACCCTCGACAACATTTTATTCGCCACGTTCTTCGTCGACCTGCATTTCGTGGTCAGCACGACCAAGAGCAAAATTTAAATAGAGGCGACATAGCGCAGCTGTTGGATATTGTACATTTAGATGAGATGAACATGGGTAATATTGATTTAAATGATAATCCAATAGAGCCTGTGGCTGCTGGTGAGATACAACGTGTACCTGGTGTTGCTGCTGCAGGAAGGTTAGAAGTACCTGAAGCGGGATTCCCCCTTGGGTGGGGCCCTCAAGCAGAACCGATAAACTTGATGGAAGAAATCATGGATGCTCACGGTGTTGCACAGGTAAACATATACTTTTAACAAATACTACTAACGAAACGAGCAAGCAACTCTGGTTTGATTTTAAAGTTGTAACGCACACTCGTTTGAGTTGCAATACATATATGCATTGTGTACGTAAATGTAATCCAATAGAGAAAGAACACTTACGATAGTTCGTTAGTTCACACAATCACTCGAAATACGAGCCCCTAGACATCCTTCCGTTATGGTGTATTTATTTATTCAACTTTAGCATGAGCATTCAAGCTTAAATAAAAACTGAACTATTACATACTAATTTTGTCAGCAGTCTACAGTAACACAAACAAATGTTTGAACTTATTGCATATCTGTAGGAAGTGTGTAGGAAGCATATGAATGTCACATAAATTAGATCGGTACATTAATTTCATGAATATGTCCTATTTATTTACAGGATGATGATGATGACGATGATGATATCATTTTAATCAATGACGATGCCAGGGATCGTGAACGAGAGCAACAACGTATTGATATTGAGAATGAGATGCACGAACAATATGAAGATCGAGAAATGCTTCAAGAAATCCTAGAAGCATTCAGGCATCACGATGAACTGGCATTCGGAGCACGTGGGGAACAACAGCAACAAGATCCAAGACTTCAGTACCTACGCAACCCTCGAAGAGGGAATCCAGGGCCTGATGAAAACGAGCAACAAGATTAAGCAGAAATATCTGGTGAGTAGAAAGCTAATATTCACAACAATACTTTTATCATTTCACTAATATTGTGAATGGTTCTCAACTCGAGTTAATCGAAACCTAAGAATGGCTTTATTTTTCTAAACATAATATTAGGTTTACTAGTAATTGGTTACACATTTAAAAGTGATAATAACGACTGTAAAAAGTACGTATACTGTTGATTGACGACAGTTACTATTATCATTCTAACGCGCTGTTTTACTTCTCTTGTTTTCAGATATTTCTTTCGAAGTATAAAATATTAATAATGATAATATTATATAATCATAAGGTCACTTTTTTTTAAAAAAAGTCAGGAAGTAAAACATTTTAGTTTTGTTACTACTGTCATAACGTACTAAAGTATGTTTAAGTAATAGTGAAAAGGAAAGCAAATTTTAAGACGCGTAATTTTTTTAATTGTAACATGTAGTAATTTTTTGTCTTTGTAGCTGAGCATACCTATTTTCTTGCTCTTGTCATTCGACTTTTTTCTTAGTTTCTTTAATAATTCATTTTTTTCAAATACAAATACATAATATACATTAAATACGAATTTAATAAAATAATGTTTTGCTACATTGTGTGAGCTCGTTACAAGAGTTGTATAATTTTCCAAATTTTTATTCTACTATTCAATCGCTACAATATATTCTTGATGACAACATTTAAAATATTATAGAATGGAAAATGGAATAGAATGAAAATATCATTGTATCAGTGGTCAGTACCAATTATACAGAGACAATTTCGATAATATTAACTATTGAATATTATTGAATCAATCTTGTATTTTGGTTATGTACGGTACTGTGTAACTTGTTCCTTTTTGTCACTCCTTTGGGAGCGGCTAACCAAACTGATTTAGTTGTAACAATACTATGTACTTTAACTATATGTACGTCTATCATGTAAAATTATTGAAATTTAAATTATTTTTGTCTTCTTAATTTTAAAATGCGCATATGAGTAATAACATTTTGTTTTGTTTTTTCAAAGTAGTTTTTTAAAGCGAATAGTCATACAGTACTGGGTGTTTCCTTTGTGTTCAATTATTGATTTGATTATTTTTGTAAATAGCAGTAACTTTTCGAATGTGTATTATGTATTATAATTCAATTAAATATTATATTATGATGAGAGTCTTCTGTTGAATGTTAAGTACTTCAGGAACAGACTTTTATGTTATAATATATTATTCTATGTAATTATATTATTTTCGTTGTTGTAATAATTATTTCCACAACCAGGATATAATGAAATGTAGTTTTTATTTTTAATTTTTCCCCAGTTACTGTGTTCTTAGTATAAAATACGTAATATTAAATAGAAACATATTATAGTAAACGTCTTAATGATGTTGCAGTGCAATACACGAAAGTCTTGTACAGTGACACGCATAAATTATAATTATGCATAAATATGAGCTTAATATTACAACTCCAACAAATTTCGTTTTTCAAGAGCTCATATCGCTTATATGATCTGGTATCTAAATGTGTACATATATGTATATTGTCCCGATTTCTCGCTCACTGTTTACACTTTGTTTAAAGTCTGGATCTGCTAGATTGTTCAAATTAAAATTAATTATAAACAATATTTATTAATTATTAATTGTTACTACGTGTTTGAAGAAGTCTGTATGTTGTATTATTATATATAATGTGTGTTGTCGTAAGTGTGTTATTTTTTGGTGTAATACAATACAATTTAAGTATATCTAAAAGGTGTAGAAGAGAATTTTTCATTGATTTGTACAATACAGAGGCCATAAAAAATGAAATGGGGAAGTTATTCTGCTTTTTGTACTGGATGTTGTCATTAATGTTGTTTGAATGGACAACATTACCCATAATAATTTTTATATGAAATGAACTGGTGTAAAGTAATTGTTGCACTAGTTATCCCCTGTACTTTATGTTTCTGTCTAATCGTAAGTACACATAGCAATATGATCCATGAGTAATGAACTAAAAACTAAGGTGAGCAAAGTTTATCAAGTTGTGTTTCATGTCTATGTAGAATAGTTTTATCTTTTCAAAGAGTTGTAGACTGAAGCTCTATTTTTTTTAAAAACCTAGGCTATAGAAACTTGAAACCAACGTAATGATCATTATCTTTCAAACAGACAATGATTTATATTTTCTCATAAGTAATTCCCTTGTTTCTATTTTTGTGCTATAATATTAGATGAACACTATGAACTATACATTTTTTATGGTTTCTTATTCTTACATTGTATGTGCGTTAAAAAATGAAGTGACTGTACTACACTACTGTATGTATTCTAAGTTCCAAGGGATTGATTTTTTATTGAAACTACAATAATTTGTAATATTTAGAAAGAAAGATGTAAAAGGCTAAGCCCTAGCAAACACACATTTTAATCATGATGTATTTATGTCGTTATTTTCACCGACTCCAGATAATCATAATTTAATTACAATATTATTCTGTTAGAAAAGAACAAGCAATGTTTATATGGTACGAGTCAAGGACAAGACCAGATCCAGAAGAATTTGTAGCTCGGTTTTTATTGAACCGAATAATGTGATATAACATTCACATTACGATGGAAAGTAAAGTAAAGTGTTGATGTAGAAAGCTAAAAATGTGAATGATACCAATTATTTCTATATTCTACTGGTTACTGTATACTGTGTATAGCGCAATAATAAACTTTCTATTCATTGTTTTTGCTTTTAAGTATGTTGTGAATGTGCTGATCTGGTCTGGTCCACTCTGTTTGTTATATTATTGAAAAACAGGGAATGTAGATGTACGCATAAGTCTGTAAATAATAATACACATAATATGTAAATCTGAAATGTTTATTTGCGGTGGCGAAATGATTTTACGAACTGCTCTTCGGTACGACGATGACGTACATGCTTACGTTATAAATATGAATTTGCAATCTACCTAAATTGTTAAAAAAATATTAAATAATATTAACACATCTAGGTTATATTATTATTATATTTATTTATCGACTGAACCTGTCGTAAGTATGTAAGTAAGTAGTGTATTTGAGTGAAGCAAAACGCAGTTTTCGCAATATATAGAAATCAAAATAATAAAGATTGAATTGAAGATAAAATGAGGTGTTCAATAGTCAATCAATTAATAGGGAGTTTGCGTTTGCCCTTACTTATAAAACTTATACCATTTACGAAAGCATGAAGCGTATATGTATAAGTTTTATAAGTAAGGGCAAACGCAAACTCCCTAATAATAAAGAACATAAGTCATGGTCGTACTCAGCCTTCAAAATCAGCACATCTATTGCAACTATAATGTTTTAAATGAACTTTTGTGGTCTATAACTCTTCATGTTCATTAAATATTATAAATATGGCGAAACTATTTCGAATGTGTGTGGACAAATTACATATCTGTAATCTAGATTACAGATATGTACTTATGATTTCAACATTGAACATGTTAATCGTACGGCGGAGGATAGCATACAATAATGAAAAGAAAGCACATACCTATTTAGATATTTTAGGAATCGAAGGGAAAATGTCGTTAGATCGATATGTTCTTATGCATTATTATGCTTCTAGGCATGCTTTATTTATTACATATTATTACTGGGGGAAAAGAAGAATAGAAGAAAAATCTCATGTAGGTTTGAGTTGAGCGAACGTGTTATAATACCTTTCGAAAATAGCATATAATATTAGTATTAGTATGTATTACCACGCCGCAATATGTACAATATGTATCTATCAACGAGGAGTTGATAATATTATGACTCGCAGTAGCACACTGCATAAAACATGCATAATAATAGCATAATATAATAATATTATCGAGCGGTGAGCTGCACTAGAAACTACAATGATGATGGAAAACAGGAAAATTCGCATATTTGCCGCAAGACTTGTATTTGTGTGGAAAGTCTCTCTCTCCAGGTCCAGGTTTATTACATTTCCCCCCTCAAAATGAAACAAGTCTTGTTGATGGAGTGAGTGAGTGAGTGAAAGTGTTTGATTTTCCCTACTGTTGACTGTCCTTGATATGATATGAAATGACACTACATGAGAACTATTACGTGTAGGTACTCTACGAATACACTATGCATTATACATGTATAATGTTTTATATTGAAAATCTCTTTTCCTTCTTTCTCAATCTATATGGTCTATCTATTCCAAAGTCGAAAAATGGGGGTTCGTTTCGGGCTTTTGAGTTCTATGGAACGGGAAATGAGTTGGGGTATCATTTGAAAATGGCAAATTTCTCAGGACCCGATTTCCGACTATGGTCGAAAAAACATGGATGTACAAGTAGATACATGGATGATCAATAGAGTGTAGATAAAATATTGGTATTTACTTTGTGCGATTTTTCTCTTTATTTGTCTATATACATATTGAGCCGTGAGGACGAGGCACAATGTGTATGTATGCTTGATTTATGTATGAGTAAAATATATTATGAATACATAAAAAGGCATAGTATCTATCTATAAGTATGCATTGTAGTTGTTGATATTGTTTGCATTTTCCCTTCCTTCCTCTCTTCCTCTCTGATGCTTTTCAGTCCCTGTTAGTGCAATGTTGTATGTCATAGTTCTAGTTTGTAGATTGTAGATGCTTACATGTTGTGTGTCTCTTTATATTAATTTATAAAAAGACGTCCTTTTCACATGACAAAAGTCAAACCATACATCAACTTACATTGTGGAAACAAGAATGATATGAATGATGATACTAAACTTGTTAGTCGTCTACTGTCTGCACAATAATTAGATCAAAACTCCTACCTTACTACAATACAATGTGTACTTTAAAAGGATGTTTCATTTTTACTTTCTCCTGCCATTTATCCCGTGGTTGTTGTATGGTCGATGGGTGCATAATTGTTTGTCGTCGTCATCGTTTATATCGCTTTAACTGTGTTGAAAAAAAAATCCCAATTTAGCAATTAATTCTAGATCGTTTTATCGCCCTCCAACTTCAACTTTCCAACTTGTTTATCAACTTGGGGTTCCAGGAGATGATATTCTAGTAAAGTAAATAGGTGCAATATATAAGAGAGGCTTGGTATAGCATTTTTGAATGTTGGCAAAATAATAACTACTGAACAAATGCTTTTTTGTTGCGAAAAATTCGCATAATATAATATGAATTATGCACAGAGAAAGTAATTGGTGAAACAGCAAAGATTAATATTGTGTATAGCTTTGTGGGTATAATAAAGCAATTGCCTTTAATTATTGCCAAACTTCCCTCATACAGATGCATGTATGCTGTATGCGCAATGATATTACAAGATCTAGAGGAAAGAAAGACGCTCTAATAGCTCAACTACCCAGGGAATTTCCAGTAGACAAAATGTCTACATAAAAACAAATTGTAAAGAATAATAAAGAAGGGACAACATTATCTATTATCTTAATGCATTGCAAATTGTGTGTGTAGTGTATGTATGCAGCAAGGTGGCTGTTTTATATATGTAGGTAACTGTCATGTCATGCATCATGTCATTATAAACAGATATACACGTTGTAAAGATACACTGATACACGCATACACATAAAAAGGGGGGAAAGGATGAGCTACGGCTAGAGAAAGTGAAACGGAGAAAGCATTATTTACTCTGCTATTTGTATGTGTGTGTGTGTGTATGTTTTGGGGTGAAAATGCAAAAACGGCAGATATACGCACATCATACCAACTTACATATATGAAGTAATACGTACGTACATCGTACATCTATCTAGAATACGAGTGAGAATGTCTGTTTCTGTTCTGGACAAGGAGAAGGACTGAGATTGTGATTACGACTACGAGTACGAGTACGGTGGTGACGACGACAGATACAAATACAAATACAACGACAAGGAAAGCAAAAATGCCAGCGTATGATATGTACATGTATGTAAGATGTATGTATTGGCATGGGTAATATGCAATGCACTGATATTGATATGCGTATTACATACATCCTCTGTGTATAGGTATTTAGTACTGTACATGTATAATATGTATACTGTATACTGTTTGGTCTGTAATATGATATTGGAAGTGGAAGTGAAAATGTGGATGTGTTTCACTAGGTTGGCTTTGACTCTCTGGTTATTTGCTCCATGTTTTCATGTCTATATTATGTATGTATTATGCTATGGTATGAGAGAGACGGTGGATTTGGGATTGGAGATTCGAGTTGGAGTCGGAGACGGAGTGAGAGTACATGTGTAAAGTGTAAAGTTGTGAGCAGAGAGACGAGCTTAATATGAGAGGCTTGAGTTTGAGTTGGATGATGCCACTACTCTACTGCTCTTATTTCTCTCCCTCCTCTCTCTCTCCCTCTCTCTCTCTCTCTTTCTCTGTCTGGGAACAAGTATCAGAAAAGAAAGAAAGGAACTTGGGAACTGGAACTGGAGTGAAACTGGAGAAGAATCGAATCGATGGAGGAACGCATGCGATCAGGGTGGATTTGGAATCTGGATGCTCAATACAAGTCCCTCAGAGAGAGAGAGAGCGAGAAAGTAAAGGCAAAACGTATATAATATACCAGAAGAAGAAGACAAGGAGGAAGAAGAAGAGCTCGAACTCGGTGAATAGAGTCAAGGCAACGATCTTCTTCTTTTTCTTCTCCTCTGCTTGTACTTTTCTATTTTCTCTATCCATGTATGTTCTATGTGTATATATATGTATATTCTATGTTATGTATTCCTATTCCATATTAGGTCAAATCACCATCATCATCATCGTCACAATCTTGCCATACCATGGTATGCTGTATATGATATGGTATGGCATGGTATGCTTTGGAAAGCGAAGCTAGCTTTCTCCATTCTCGCTCTCAGCCTCCTCTCCAGTCTGTATTCTCTCTCTCCCCTCACCACCACCACCAACACCAAATCCAATATACACACACACAAATCACTTTTCTTGAATTTCACTTTTTCAAATCAAAATCCTCCCAATTTATTTTATTCTTCTCCTTATATATATATACATATATATTATACACTTGTAAATCACGCTTTAATTATTATAATTATACTATTAGATAATATCCTTGGCTTTTGTTATTGTCTATCTTTTCCATTGTCCACTATATATACAACAGTCCTTACATAGAAAAAATTATACAAACAGAAAAAATACTTTACAACTGAACAATACAAAGTAATATACCCACCCACATGCACACCACAACGACAAATAAGACAAGCACCAACAATTCCCAACAATCCAACGACAATAATCATTAAATTGCACTTGCACTGTACTTATACCCTACACTTAGTTTATAAAGATTCGTATTATTTTCCCTTTCGTTCATTATTATATTATATTGTGCACCCTTTTTTCTTGTTTTTTGCCAAAAAAATTGAGTACTTATACAGTATAGGATACAAAAAATTTGTATATTAACTCAAGAAGAGAACCTTGCTGGCTATCTCCATAATTTTCGCGACAATAATACTAATAAATATTAATTACTTACTTAATGTTAATAACCTTCTTCAACTTCTTCTTCATCTTCATTCTGTGACTGATACTTGAAAGAAAAACTACTACTACTTGTTTATTTTACAAGAAGGGAGGGGAAGACAAAACTAAATATTGAACATGTTATAAAAATGCTCATCATCCAATTGTAGCGGACAATAATATAATATATAATTCTAAGATTACTATTGTATAAACGGGGGAAGAAAAGAAGTGAAGTGGAAGAAGAGGAATATAAGAGTAAAGGAAACGGAAGAAAAAAAATATATATACCGTAATAATTTAACCATCGACAATCGAATCGAATTGAAAAAGTACCACAAAATAATTATAAAAGCAAAAAAATCCATACGGAATTAATCAACTATATGTAAAATACGAATTGTGCAACAAGGATAATATTTACTCGACAATAAAAAAATACCTGTAATAGGGTAGGAGATAAAAAATATTATACTTGACAATATAAGTACATATAGAAAAACATCGAAATCGCACCATCAGCACTGATCACGCACGGATAGTGACACGAGCAGTATTAAAAATACAGTCAAGTCACTCATTAAATCAAAATCTCCGGCACTTTTGTATTCACAACAGATATACAGAACAGAACATTACACAAAACAACAGAACAACAAAGGGGAGAAGAGAAGAGGTACGACCAAAACCATAAAAGGAAACAACATTTTTTTTGCCCTACCTGAAAAAGTACGTAAGTCCCTCGGTGACTTTTAACTGTTTTTGTTGATCGTAATGTGTGCCATGTGTAATGTGCTTTGTGTGTATGTATGTAGGATTAAATTTGGAATTGAAAAGTAGTATTTACTATTTACCAATGTAAATAATATAATTAATTATATGTATGGACGATATCCATGTCATACATACTATGTAATGAATGTTCAAGGTTCACTTCATATTATCGCATCTTGTTCAACATGATGGTTTCACTTTTATTTTTTCATCAGACCGTTTATATTTTCTTTTGCCCAACAATATACTTTATTTATGCAGAAAGTAAGTCTATTACCCATTATATATGTGTGTGTGTGTTGGCTCAATTTTCCCTATTATATTACAGTTTATCTTGATCTTGACTTTGCATGCATGTATGTATGCATTTATGTGTATGTGCGTTCTCTAGTTGCAAATTGGAAGTATAGATCAAATAGCGGGTCCGTCTGGGCGAGTTGTTTTGCGTTTTCACAATAAATATAAGAATTCCCAATAGACAGGAGATCGGGTAAACTATTTACCGACGAGAGACGGAGCAAAATACAAAAATAAAAGATTCAACTTCAAATGCATGGATATATTGATTAGAAATAAAGAGCAAGTATTTAAGTAAGTGAACTTGAATGAGAATCTTGATATTTTTCTCTGTAAAACTCAACATGATATCCAATGAAAATGGATGCACACAAAGGGAATAAAATCTGAATGGGGAAATATCTTTTCGGACGAAAAAAGTAAAAAACGGCAGAGTGAAGAGTTAAGAAGAAGGAGAAAGGAGAGTTTTGCTATGATGTCTGTGTTTGTATTTGTACAGTAAGGCGAGATCTTTCTGAATGTGAATGTGAATGTGTGTGTGCATGAAGTGAGAGTGAAATTGGAATTCCCTGGAGAATTTAGTTTTAGTGTGACTGTTGCTTCGCGTGC
>JAQIVE010003420.1:0-16799 GCA_034698285.1 Sminthurinus bimaculatus | reverse complement strand
AATACCTGCCGAGATATAAAAGTTTCATTTTTGTTGCAGAAATTATTTGTCACCCTGTACATACGTGATGGAAAACGATGGAAAAATTTCCGCGCTTTTTCAATGATTGAAAGATTGAAAGCCAACGTTGATATATATTTGAAAGAAAAACATAAATGAGCTGATGTAAATGTAAATGTACCCACGGCAAACTGGCAAAACTGCAAGTCAAAAGGCAAAGTCGATGCTGCAAATTTTTCCTTTGCTTCTTTTTTATTTACTTTTTTATTTCCCGAATTTTCCGGTTTCGATAACAGCCGAATAGAAAATCCGCAATCCACAGACCTCATTCACATTTATGTGTACAGTGTACAACGTACATGTAGGGAAGCTGGGGGCAACGAGGCCGTTTTAAGCATGACCGTAACTACTTTTGGAGGATTAAGCAAATGACATTTGACTGCACTAAACACTATGCTTAAGCTTTTACTATGCGTAAGTATTCCTGATGTCATTTTTCATCAATTTTCACGCAACCGAACAATTTTCACAGAACAAACTGCTCCACTGTACATTAGACGAAAGTTTTTCACTGACACTGCTGAAGATAAACTCTATAACCACTTGGTGTGGACCAGTTTAAATAATTTAACAAAGGATTTGAAAGCCTGCTTCTGTCTTAATCTAATTTTGCCCAATATTGCCCTACAGCACAGCATACATGCAATGCCATTATTGAAAAGAAAATCACGCCGAGGAAAGTTCAAAGGTTAAATTGTTATTGTTATTTCAAATAGTGAAATGAGCAAGATTTTTTATTACTGACCAACTTTCAAGCAACAGAAACAAAAGTCGTAATAAACTAAGAACGAATTGTATGGTGGCAAAGAGCAAATACATGCTGTATTTAGACTGTGTTTATGAGCTTTAGCATTTAGTTTTTCCTGAGCAAGGTGAAAAATATGTTTTAAATTTAGCTTTTCCATCCCTGTTGTTATCTCTAGAGCACGTGGATTAGAATTTCGCCATCAACTCGAATTTTGACTCAAACTCGGACTCGCAGTTGGAATTGGAACGAGATCAATTTATCATAGACAGCCTCCTGAGGCAGAGACGACCGCCCACCAAATGCAGTGTAATTTTATACAATAATATGACGTAAGCATAATATTTCTACATAAAAAGAAAGTGATTCAGGACTGAACTTCGCTTTTGAAACTAGTCCTTTCACTTGCATCATTTTTGAAGAGTAATGTGATGCAGAAGACACATCATCCGTACACCATTATGTGCAATGTGCACTGTATTTTCTCTGTATACATGGGCGATTATGAATGTTGAATCGCAATGAGAGTAACACAGCAACGGTGACTATGATTATGCAGTTAGTTTTTTTGTTGTGGATGGTGGTGTCAGAGTTTGTTTTGTTTGTCAAGTTCCTTCACAAACTGCTGATGCTGCTTATATTTGGACAGACAGAAACCGCAGACAAAGTGAGGATGTACAAGTAACTAATGTGTGGAGCTTCATTTTATTATGCATGCACGTGTATTCTCCGAAAAACTAATGGAGCGTATGATCGTGATGACAATGATTTTGGTGATCGTGATAGGCTAAGGTGCAAGGAAAAAATGTACATCTATAGAAATATGTTTTATATATAAAAATATTTTATGCACAACTACCTACAGGTTTGTACGTCGACATGATTTGAGATTTTTTGTATTTTTTGTACCACCGTTTTATGAAATGTATACTATGCAGAAAAGAGAAGTGTAAGCATGATTAGCTATGATATATCTTGTAGCAAAATGTCAGTGTAAAGTTGTCACCTACCATTCGCCAATGAGACTAAATATGTTCCACACTTTTTCTGATTCTCTTTTGGCTTGTGTTTACATGTATGCCCGGATGGCACCTCGTTTTATAATGTGTAGTATGTAATGCACAAAAGCTGGTAAATGGAAACCGCTATTGGCCGTTGGGATATGCCTACAGCGTAAGCATAAGAATGTTGTTTTTATTAAATAGTATATATAAGTATAATATGTACATATTTCTATTTTACTTCCTGCCAAACCGTCCTGCACACCGAGCTAAAAATCTGGGCTGTGATACTTAGTCATAACTTTTGGTTGTGTGGACAGGGATACAAAACACAGAATATTCTCATATACTCGCACTAGAGACACCGGATATCGAGCCTTGTACAAAAGATACGCAGGTATGTGTAAACGAGCACAGAGCACAGTTCTATGCAAAGTAATGATTCTACAGTATGTGCAATGTGCAGGCTTTTGCCTTTCAATGGCGCGTTTGCCTATTTTTTCTCTCATATGAAGACTAGTAACCAATTCGTTCCCGTGAAAACGGGCTATATAGATTTTTACTTAATATTAATACTTTTTGTCATTTTTTCCAGTGATAAATATGCATCATAATTAAAATTATTCAGCTTTATGAATACTCGTTTCACGTTTTACAGTGCGATCCTGTCTTTAATTAGTACGAATGGCATTCATCGTTCATACAAATGTAGCGCAAATGACAAGAACAGAATGAATCTGTGTTTTGTTGTTTTTGGCAAAATGTTTGAAACAAAAGAGACCATCAGCCATAGCACATTAAAATCAAACAAAAGGTACCAGTTATATTCGTACAGTTTGTAACATGAGAATGAGTTGTAGAATTAGAGAATTTTGGTAAGCATTGAGGTGAAATATGCTTATCAATTGTCAATTTTATTCTAAAAATATCCAAATAACATTCAATAAAATAGTTATTTTGGTTATCCACACAGTTTTAAATATTCTATCAAAATTTAAATGTAAAATGAATCCAAGAAAATATAAAGATATTTAGTTGATATTCGAAAGCTTGAATTTTAAATAAAAATCATTATTATCTTCACCGAGTTAAAAATGGTTAGATATTCAGTTACAATTTTGGTGTAAAACAAATAGAAAACATTGCTAAACAGTGTGATAAAATAAAACCAGAAGAAAATCTGGAAAACGTTTCAAAATTGCTACATCTAAAAAAATCTAAGTACAGTGCAATCAATTTTCATTTTCTCATAATGTTTAAACTGGTCACACGATGAAGTTCAAGGAGGAGCGGCACATTGCATGATATTAACCTTAATTCAATTTTCGATTCAACTTTTACAGTTAGGCCCCTATGTACATGGTAAATAAAGGAGACGTAGACGATAAATGGCAAACGAGAAATTCATAGCAAAATTTAGATGAGAATAATGATTCCAGATATTTTAAAACCATGCTGAGCCTCATAGGACTACATGCCAATGTGTCCTGCTTTCTCTATCCATTCCCAAATTCACTCCCATTATGGCATGAGGTTCATGTGAAACATGTAATGATAGCGTGTTCCATACATATAAAACTTTATCGCCCATATATGCTCATTTATATCAATATGCCCACACAGACACATGCATACATACACACACACACACACACATGCAAAGTGAAACTCGACTTTCCCTCTGAACAATCCAACGACTGAAGAGAGGAGAGAAACTTTGTGTGTATATACATATGTTTGTTTGTGTGTGGCTGTGGCACTGTGGCACACACACATTGAATAATGTTCAATGGATTTCACTCTCGCTTCTTCTAGTTCTATTTCGTTACCAAGTTCGCTCCTGTAGTTCATGTACTCTCAGTTGTGACAAAGGTCTGAGCATTTAACAGCTTTCTCTTAACCTAATTTCCCAAGGCTCGTCCACCCATATATACGCGGAATTTCGTCACCATGAACCATTATCAACCAGATACTCCATCACTACCAACATATTTTCACCGCTAAACTACAAGTACCACTATAGTTTTGTATACGATACCACCATCACCATCCATGGCCACATGTACTTTTTCTCCTTCAACTGATTGTGAGTACCATTTAACCGTATCCAAGATCCCAACCTCGCATCGACAAAAAACATTGTTTTATCATTTCAAGGCAAATATTATTATTAATATTGTTTATTGACCTGTCTTCCAGACAAATTCCAAGTATTATCTCAAACACAATGCTCGAATATTAGGCTTTCAAGTATATGTTTAACCAGGCCCAAGAAACTTTAACCTTGCAGTTTTCTGGAAATTATTATTATTATTAAATACCATTATGTTTCATCGATAACCTCTTAAACAACTTTATTATTTTACTTTGAGTTGGAGCTTTTAGACATGAACAACTGTTTTGTTTAAACATATGTTTAAATATTTACGACGTTTTGATTTAAAAAAGGCTGCTTCCTACTTCCTGCAACAATTTTTCCGTTTTTAAATCTGCATGAATAACAACGAGCATTAAGTTCTGTTAATTTTTTTGTTGTGTTGTCCAAGTCCCTTTCATTCTGACTTTAACACATTTTTCCAGCGACTGTTGAAAGATGCTACTCCATGCTTGTAATTGTACATTGTACATATGGCTGAATACACGTTTCTAAAACTGGAATTGTGGGCATGAATATTTCTGAGAATAATATTATTTTGTTATTATTATTTTGCTGTGTAAGTTGACAATAATAGTATGCCAGGTATCATACAGAATTAGACATTAAGTGCCCTACGACATATCATGTTTAATGTAGACGTATGTATGCGGATGGGAAGAGCCAATGACAAATTACGTGCATGCGTGCACCCAAGTTGAAAACATCAAATGCAATCGAACTATGGCACTCGAGTGGGTAGAGAAAGCCATATCATGGATACATACGGACAGTCGTTGCTGTAATAATAATAAATTATTGTTATTACTATGATTGCGAATAGTCATTAGATGGAATTATCAACTGGGTCAATAAGTTCGGAGAAAGCAAAGCTCTTGTCAAGACCAACTTTGTGAGTTTGTAGTTTGTACACCTACACAGTCCTTGCTCAGGTGCGCATTATAGTATTCCTTTTAAAAATGACGACTAAGAAGACTGTGCGTATTATGTGTGTATGTATGTATACACAAGCGAAAGCGGTTCATCAATTATGGAAATTTGATGGACATAACATCGGAGATAAAAGCAACGATAAAAATCTTGGTAATTGACAAACGGATTTTTTGATGACCACAGGACACGAAGGAGGAGGAGGAAGAAGAGAAAGAAGAAACTCCCTTTTCACTTTCTAATGTATGTACAATGTACAGTGTACAGACTGTCTTTTTGCGTATTCGCCTCCTTGGTTATCCCCTTCATAGTAATAAACACAATATTCCTATACACACTAGTATGTGTGGGGAGTACGGAGTTAGACTCAAATGTACAGAAATTACAAAGCACAACTCTGTACATAGACTGATATTTTGTGAATAAACTTTCCAACCATCAACCCAATTTATCATTGTATATTTTATTGACAAAACGTGTACCCATAAATCATCAACGCGCCGCATTTTAATGTACTCTCTCAGCTCGTTCTTCTCTTTTTGTGTGTATTTGCGCAGCGTTGGATTTTGGTCTGGGTTTGAGGTTTAGTTTAGCCCTCCGTCCCTTATTTTCATTTACTTTCTTTTTCTGTCTGCTCAAAGTTAGAGTAAATACTGTAACGATAAGTACGACAAGCAAACAAAAGACATCAGCGGCGATTAGCGCCCCTTTTTTCTTCTTATTTTCTTGCAAAACAGACGGAAAACCTCTGGCAGAAACATTTTTACAATGAATTTTTTATACACTTGATGACAGGATGATGATGGGATTTGACAAGCGTGCAGAAGAAGCAAAACAACAATTTACTGAAGCGTATCATATTATATATTATACTCTCTCTCTCAGTTTTTTCTCCCACTTTTGCTCTGCTTTCTTGTTTTTCATCTTTCCACGTTCCATGTTTGGTACTACGTACATACTAACTACTTTCGAAAGCATACTTAAAGGGACACTATAATATAAATAAGTAGGTTTTTTGTACAGAAAGGCATCCCTGATATTACTTTTGTATTTTTAGAATAAATAGAATCGACAAACGAGGAGAATGGGAACTTTACATTTTTATCATCTGTCCTTGTTTTAAAGAAAAAAGATTTTGGATTTAGACTAATTCTCAGTATTTGTATTTTATGTTTTGAATATACGTATTACTTTTCGTATTTTGCTCCATTTTTTGCAACGTGATAAATTGCTGTTACGTTTTAAAAAGACAGTATGCATGGAGAATATGGGATAAACAAAGGCAAATTCAAACATTCTCTATGTAATTTGTTGCTCAGAATGACAGCTAATAAAAAACATGTCGCAGCTGCTCCAACAAGTCCACAAACATGTGGAATTTTGAATGCGATCTTTAAAAAATCTCAAATATGATGTTTGCCACATCATATTTGTAGTTGCGACCATAGTCATAACCACACCGAAAACGGTGTTAAATTATTCACAAAATGTGTAATTTAGTTAATTTTGTCCTCTATTTTGTCATGCATGCAGCTGTAAACGGAACGTAGATAGACGACCATAAACTAAATTCTTGTTGTTTTGTAACCTATTTTGCAAACACGTAATATGTACAACAACAAAGAGTAAAAAGATTTTGAAAACATAGCGATAAAGTATTGCAAAAAAATTATGTACATACATTAGAAATACTGATAGCTAGAATGCTAAAATAGCAGAGACATTTCTAGGAATTCAGTTGATTTGTTCAGCTCTTTTCAGCGGCGTTATAAACACCAAGGATTTAAGATCTTTCCTACAATTTTGTACGTATACATAAAACATTAGTTACATTTTATGGGCACGATTATAAGGAGCTAGGTACTTTTAGTAGTTATTCCCGCATCCCGCATTAACAAAGGAGTGATAACGAACATTCAATTGTTTTTACAACTTACTCAATGCACAGAAAATAGTTTGATTTTGTGCAAGTTTAGTTATTAATACACGCAATACACTCGCAAAATATTTGAAGCAAAAATACAAGTTGGAAATGTTAATAGATTAAATAGGCACCTAAATACGTCATCTTTCAGAGATGGTTTGTGATATGGACAGGTATCTTGTATTACTCCTTTCTCTGCATATCATTAAAATGTACATTTATAATAGTGTTGGAGATTTCCTGCGGTTCGGGTTTCCAGTCACCTGCACACACGGCACATTTACAATACTTGAGCCTGATATTATGTGTCATTTCTTCAAAATTATGAAGATGCATCAAGTTACGAATGTAACTGAAAGCCAAATATAGTACCAGACTTATTACCATATTCTCAACTCCAGGAAGTATTAGCATTTCTTCGCATATCAAGCCCAAACTTCAATGTTTATCTGTACAGTGTAGTCGCTTAGAGTGCAAGCATCTGTGTACAGTGTAAACTGTACACACAAAGATTATCTTCATTGCGTATGCGTAGATAAATTTATGGCGTGTGTCTGTATCTACATGTATCTGTATGTGTATATTATCTCAGTATTTGTGTACGTCGACTTTTCTTGACGTGCACAAACCTACAGTATACTCATATATTACCTTGTACAGGAACCGTAAATGTATTTTGTAATATTCAAAAGCTGGGTATGAAGAGGCTCCAGCTCAAAATTGAATCAAGATACTTCATTTGAAAGTTTGCCTTCCACCATTGTCGAGAAGGGAATGGAATGGAAGGGAAAATGGAGAATGAGAATGCCGAGTTGAGTGTGAAGGGAGAACTAAGAATGTGTCATGGCATGTTCACCGAGTCTGATTTAATCATACATAACAATTCCAGTCTCTCAAATTGTTTGTGATTAGATGACTGAGCGAATGAGAGTGGAGTGGCGAGAGTGAATGATTTGACTTGCGCCATTATATAACTCACTATACACGGATGTATATGTATCGACGTAGAAATGGTTTTAATGCAAAATATCCCACCAAAAGAATTTTAATACGTCAAGCAATAAAAGTAATTGGGAGCTTGTGTAATGATTTTGTGTCATTTTAAATGCTGCATCATAATCTTTGTCATCGGCCTAACAAATAACTTTCACCAACCAAATGTACTAAAGCAAGGCAATGAACTTCACTTTTTAAACCTCTTTAATGCCAGTTAAAAACTCTTCAAACCCCTAGCGCGTCATTTTATATCCATGTACCCTTCTATTTATTTTTTACTAGAACTATAGAAAATATTTTTATTCATTATTAGCGAATGCTTTCACTTCTTGTTCAAAAGGCACTTGATTTTTACCACATTTAGCGGTAGTGAAGGGATAGATATATCTATACAGTCTGTAGTTGAATCATATGAATTGAATGTCGAATCATTGTCCTTAATTTACACCAGCCATTGTGCATATGCTGCTGAAAATAAGCTTCCAATTTTAACCTCTACAAATTTTGGTATGTTTACTGCATGAGTTTGTCTTTTTTCTACTTTTATTTTGAAACAGGTTGCTTCAAAACATAAATTAAATAATTGGTTCGTACATCGCGACTTTGCATCGCCAATCATGTAAATTAGGCAACTGTTGTGTCTTTCAAAGTATTCAGGCAGCGTATGTGGGGTAAAAAGTTTTAATATTTTTTATTCACCGCTTTTCCAAGTATACGTCTGTTGGCCACATTTCATGAGAATTAGTCTGACGCTTTGGTCAAGGCATATGCCTTTAGAGGACCCCCCCCCCGCATTCAAAAAAAATGAACAAGCTTTCTTTCGTTCCTTCAAATTTCGATACTGTGGGATTGTAGACTTATAACTTGTAATATAGGTAACATAATTTGGAATAAGGTAAATTTTGGAAGGAGTAAACAAACATTTGAAATAGTTATTGATCAAAAAACATTCCATCGGAAGTTGTTTTCAAATTCAAAACTCTAAATGTATAAATACATATACTAGAACCATGTAAAAGAGAAAAAGCAAAACGTAAAAGGCTTTCAGCTTTCCTTTCAAGTCAACAATTCATTTCCCTGTGTTCTCTGTTTCCTCTCCTCTTTCTCTTAATACTCCGTTTGACAGTAGTTCGTTCTGATAGAAAAAATTTGTTGCAGTAATACACATAATATAATAATACCAATATACATACATATGTATATCATGCCTAATGGTATAGATAGAGTTAACATTTGCTTTTTGCTTTATTTGTCTTGTTCAATGTAAAATGTAGGCCATTCCTTTTTCCTTTGTAGTCAACAGTGTTTTACAATGCAATCTATTGTCTGTATATCTTTCCTTTCTGTTTTTGCTGTGTATACTATGCATATTGTATGTGTAATACCTCCCTGCGTCTACATTCAACAACTGCAATGCATAGATAAATGGTAAAAAACATACATAAGTACAAATACGGATATTTGTACATATAGACAGGCAGTCAAATCTTGTTAGGATTGACTATCTCCGTACATGTGTATACATAATAATAGAACGGAAAGTAGAGGATATGGAAGGAAAAAGAAAAATTTGTTTTCTCCATTGTGAAAAAAGATCAGAGACAGAAAGGAAGGAGAAGAAGAAATAGAAAAAAGCCTGTCTTGGTCGTTCCTGTTCTAGCTCCAGTTCAAACTCCAGTGTTCTAGTCTACTCTAAAAAAATCATCTCCCGTCGACTCTAGCTGGCATGGCGTTTCCTCACGATGAACACGAAAAATAGAAGTCAGGCAAGTCAAAGGAAACACGAGATTCAGAAAACGGATGCAGAAAATGTCCTTAGAATCATTCGCTTTTTCCTCTTGTTACTTTTTCTATATTCAATCCTCCTCCTCCTCCTCCTTCGCATATTATACAATTTATACAAAGAACTTTGTGTTCGACTTTGCCTTCAACTTTAGCTTTAACTTTGACATGGGATCGAGAATCGAATCGAATCGAGTTGGTCGACCAACTCGACTTTCTCTTGTTCTAAACGTCCAAAATCCCTCATACATGTACAGACTTTTACAGAGCATTACAGTATAGTTGATGCTCGTAATGTACTGTGCCCTGAAATGCGGTGCTATGTTAAAATACAACATACACGTATATTATATCACGGTTTATGGTATTTTGCATCGAAGACTTATTATCCCTTTCGCCCTCTCTTTGTTCTGTCCATTTGTTCTCACAGTAGAAGGAGCTTTTAGCATGAACTCCAAATGGGTATGATCAGGCGTCTATTTATGCACAGTGAAAGCAAATTTTGGGTCAGTATTGGGTTGTACGGGTAATTCAAGTTTCGTGCCCGATGCCGGAGGGATAGTACCTTTGTACTAGAGGAAATAGTACATATACAGAGAGAGACAAAGAGAGAGAGATAGAGAGAGAGAGAGTTGCCGTGCCAAGCCTTGTCATACTAAGTTAAATGCCTCACGTTCATCATTACAATCTTCTTTCCGTTCTAACAAATAAACCCTTTGAAGATTTACAGCTCTTCTTCCTCATCCTCGCCTTCCTTCTGTTTTCCCTTCGCCTTCTATTTTGGAACCAGTCAGCCAGGAGTGCCATGCAGTCAGTCAAATAGTGACATGCTCGAAAAAACTAAAAGTGTTCTCTCTCGTATAGTAGCAGGATATTGTACAAGCCGTTTAAAAAATTCATGCAGGAAAAATGCACAGAGAGAAGCAGAAGGGCATGTATAGAACAGCGGAACAGGAGTCAGCAACGTGCGTTATTAATTACAGTGCACATGTATGTACATGACTGTTTTATCATCCTGTTCTCCTAAACATTTGAGTAATTATTCTGTTCATTCATCGTGCAGGGCACATCTACGATAAATAGGCCTATTGGAATATGTATACACATACTTATACGGCTAATATACATGTTTATTTGTGCACGTATGGCAGATGCATATTTTATTTCTGTTTATGTATGTAGATGATATTCAAAGGAGTAAAGCATCAAGGAGCAAATGACGTAAATGAAAGGATTCGCCGCTAATGATTGTTGTGACTGGGATAATTGAACCCTTGATCCGTGATTACAGACCATAATTTATAGCAACATTTATTTATGGTTTCGGGTTACATATTATTACGTTTTCCCATTAGAATTTTTCCGACGTACCTAAACATTATACCTATGCATGTATAATGTATATGATACGTTGCAAAAATTGTTGCTAGCATGGCATAGTCTGGCGCACCCTGAAATTATATGTTGCATGATATCGTGTGCTCCTGTTTGGTGTGAAAGTGCTTCGAGGGGATCAAAACGGTAGTATCAAAAAGGTAGATCAAGGTATAAATTTATATCGCACAGAAAATAAAGTAGAAAGTAAGGCATGTACTTAATAATATGCATAGTTATATGCTTGTAGGGGTAAAGTGTATAGTATTGTTAGAATAAGCGCCTCAGGTTTCACTTGTAAAACCACAAATTTCCATTAAAAGTGTATACACAACTGGCCTACATGTTTGGGTTTGAATGTGTTTTTAAACTCGGAAGAAATTAGTAGAAATCAGCCAAGAATACAATTTACAAATCCTACTGTGGTATGTGTAACATATTTCGGTTGCTGCGAAGTAAACAGTAAATTGAGTGAATAAGCAAGATGAAGTTAAAGAGAAGAAGGAGCTGTTGGTGTTAATGTTCCCAGTCACGGCTTCAAAATATATTAAATGCGTGTGCATATACATAATCATATGTGGTGAGCAGTAGTGAGCTTTCATATCTTAAACCCGTCTTGCTTTTGAATTTTCAGTTTTGGGAATGTGTATGTATTAATAGAAAAGCGTGATCAAAAGGGAAAGAGGGGAAGAGAATGTTTAAAGTTGTTGGTTGATTCCGTGGTTACGTTGACAAAATGCTGGGTTGAAAGGAGGAAGGAAGGAATCGACCAGTTGAATTCATTTTACAAGTTCCACCAAGCCCGATTCCGACCCCACAAGACTCGTAACATTTATTTCCTTCGTACTGCATATGCACGTATATTTACGTACGCTTGCATTTTTCTCCAAGAAAAAAGAAAACGTCTAGAAAATAACGTTTAAGGTGCTCTGAAAACACACAGTACATAAAATACATATAAAATATAATTTAAAAGTCAAAACAGTTTACCCGCGCAAGTATAGGATTGCCGAAGCATAAAATTAGTCACTCATTCCCCCCTTTAATGCAAAAGGTACACTAAGTTCCAGAATAACATCGTTTAAAATTTTAAATCATTCCTATATAGGGGAGATAATACATAGTTATTTGTAGCTTATATCGTGTATACCTTTCCCTTCAAAATGTTGGCACAAAAACAACAGAAAATAAGATATAGTGGTAGTAGAGACCTTAACTAATTTTTAACTTAAAAATGTGCTTTCCATGTATACATGTAATACACTGCTAAATTATTATGACATTATCAAAAAGTAGTAAATTCAGATAATGGCACTGTTCGGTCTCATCTATTAAAAATTATGAACAGAACCTAGAAATTTACTCAAGTGTAGTCAGGCCAAAAAACAAAGATCCGAAAAATGGTTGAGAGTGGTAGCATATACATGCATGTATGTATATATATATAGAGAGAGAGAGATTGGAAGAAACAGGGGAAAACGAAAAAAAGAAAGTGCCTTTGTCTGTAATCCGAATAGATGAAAACCTTTCAAGACTCTTTTCCTCTGCTTTCCTTCTTCCTGTTCAGGTACAGTCAGTGTGTGTATCATCATGGATCACTGTTCACTGTATATTGTATTTTTATGTAGTCCCTCTCATTTCTCATTTCTGTGCTCCAGCGAATTCCCTCGAGTTGCTTTTTTCCTACATCGACATAGAAATCCAATGTGTTGTGTATACCTATCGTGTGTAAGACTTTCTCTTCCGTTCATGCATATGGGGCTAAGCCATATACTTATGAGGAACACATCTATCAATTGAAATCAATAAAAGAGAACACAACATATACATATGAATGTATGTACATACGTAGAAAAAAACGAAATTGGAGTGAAAAGGAGGAGAAATGATGTGTGATGAGAAAACTAGTCGTCTTTAACGAAGTAAGTGAGTAAGCGTATATGTGTCTGGGCTCAGTGTACAATGTAAAGCAACCCATAAAATCAATATCTTCACGACACAGCTATATTTATATTACTTTTATTGTACTGTATTATGATGTATTATGCTCATTTCTTACAATATATCATATGTAAGAAATGAGCATTCCTTCATTGCCCTGCCCTTCTGTATATGCATATAAATACAATATTCGTTCCACAGGAATACGAACATACGTATATATATATATATAAAGAAACTTGTCATAAAGAGGAAAAATGAAGAATAGAACGAGAAAAAGGGAAGAATGGGGAATATAATATAATATTAAGAAAGGCGGTAGACGCAAGGGCGGAGAGAGAAAGGAAGAAAAAATATTCAAAAACTACAATAAAATCTAGAACTCTAGAATGCAATATATTATAAGCAATAGAATTTCATCTTCTTTCTATACTTTCCCCATTCTTCCATGTATATATATAGTACATAAAATATTATTTTACTCTGTATAATACATCATCATACAATTGACAATCGGGAACCACAGACAGCTGTCCGATCACAAACAAGGATAACGTTCCCTACCAAAAATTGTATACACATATACTATTGTCAAACTGTATGATCTAAAGTTATGTACACTAACGTATACATCGTTGAATGCATCCTCATAATATGTAAATGTAATACATATGTCACAAGAGTAGAGGGAAACGAAGCACACCTTGCACATGTTATTGCGCTTCATATACACTATCAACTATACGTACACTGTGCACATTACCGTATTTTCCCGTATACATTCATTTATACCGATGGGATTGCTAAGTGTGTAGTAAGGTACATATGAGCTGGAATAGACTGGATTGGCTCGGACTGGGTTGAATTCAAGTGAATTGGGAATAAGAAAGTCAGTGTACATTAGGTATACTCAAACATGAAAATTCATATTAAAAATTTACGAATTTGCTATCGTCTGATCGATAATATGAGTGACGTGCTGGTACTGTTGCTGGTGTGATGACAATGACGTCCTCATAAACTCATGATTACGATGAACTGACTACACACACCCTATTTCACTCGACGGCTCCAAACAAATAATCGAGCGCTGCTTTCTCTATTTATGCACACATCTATACATTATGTATGTTAAACATTCTGTCAAGGTATATTCTGAATGTATCTAGTCTGTATACATAGGTAGTTAGATATGAATATGACGAGCGATAAGAACG
Organism: Sminthurinus bimaculatus; assembly: GCA_034698285.1. Taxonomy (NCBI): domain Eukaryota; kingdom Metazoa; phylum Arthropoda; class Collembola; order Symphypleona; family Katiannidae; genus Sminthurinus; species Sminthurinus bimaculatus. The sequence continues at coordinate 2,674 of JAQIVE010003420.1, read as the reverse complement.
TAGCAGCGTCAGCATGCTTAGTTCAACAAGATATTTTAAAAGTGTTTTACAGTAAAATGTTATGTTATGATATTTTGCAGTAATATAAAACATCCTATACCTGGCCTTTCCCTACTTTCGATCTTTCTATGGCTTACTTTTACTCCAAACCTTTTTCTGTTTACTCGTTGACATTTTTGTTGCCGCTGTGACTTTCACATGATTATTTCTATCTGTACCTGGTATTGCCTTAAAAAATTGCCAACTACAAAAGGTAAGCACGTAAGAAAATAAACATGAGGTAGAGTCTAAAATTTTTTAGTCAGGATACGTATCAAATAGGCACCATAAGCGTCACTCCTATTGGTAATAAAAATAATATTATTAAGCAAGATCCTAATGGAAGTATTTTCCAATTTTGTATCTGCACTGTAATGAAATCACGCTCTTGATGCTTTTATTTTTCCATTGTTCTCATAATAATCTGCGTTCGCATTATCATTCTTTTATTATTAGCAGGATAGAATGTACTGTACAGTACATTTTTGTGATCATCAAAAAAGTCGTGCCCCATACGTATATACGCGGTAGCCGAGACTAGAAAGTGTACAAGCAATAATACATGGTTTTAACCCAGTCGTTGCAAATGGGTACGTGGTAAGGCATGAAGTATACGTACCCTAGCGCATACACAATAGCTACTAAATTTGCAGAGGAATACTGGAAAGATGGGTGAACGTGGAAACGAGTCGACAACGACAGCGAGAAACTTTTGTCCCCCATATCCATCCCAATTTTTGTTAGGCTTTTATAATATTGTGCATGCAATTTTAAGTATTTGAGAAAGATATGGTATGCAATGATATGGTACGGTAAGCTAGCAAGAAAGAGGAAGGGAAATCTGAAGTAACAGGCGAGGGAAGCTAGAGATGTGGAGAAGAAAGGATAACATAGAAGCGAGCATTTCTCCAAATTCCAGGAGAAAACTACTCACTTCTCGAGTACTAAAGTTTCATCCATACAATTATATCCATTACTTTGGATAATGTTCTGTTTTGCCATGTCTTTGCCCACTTTATGGGTTTGTTCTGTTCTACTTTGTCTAGTTTCATCATTCCTCCATAAAACAACTCCCTTGCTTGCATGTAATCCGTTTAAAATTTTCGCTGTACTTTGTACATTGAGCGAAGGCAAAAGAGAAAGTAGCATTCAAATTACACAGCAAAAAATTCATCATGCATTTAATTAACGCGCATTGCTGATTTATAAATCATTAGCTGTAATATTTTTTAATGTCAAATCAATGTTTGCATTGATTTTTTTTTACTTTAAAAAGTAATTATACAAAATCCATAAAAATCGACATACCGCTATTGTTTTTGTTATAAAACATTTAGTGGCAAAACTATAGTTATGTACCACCTTGTTTTTTAAAATTTAATTTCGTGAGAAGTAAAAAGTAACGCGAGTTTGCACAGTGTTGATGCTGCATTTCGTGATGTTATTATGTACGAGAAGATAAAAACGTAGGACTAGAAATTTAAACATTTTCAAATACATCAAATTTGATGCTGAACAAGGTTCCTCTGCATACATACATAGACCCAGCTAGACTCGATTCAAGTCGGCCCAACTCAAAACTCACGCGTCAAAAACATAAATACGACTTTGAAGTGAGAAAGGAGGCACATCCACAAAAAGTTTAAGATTCGCACGTATTAGTCGCCGATAATCAGAAAATATAAATGCATGGTACGTTCAACAACCCGCCATGTATATAAGTACATGTAAATGTGAAAAACAATCATAAATGTGCCCTTTATCTGTGTGTCATCTTATAACACTGTTGGTTGCATACTTTTTCATACAGTGTTGTCAACTACATATTATTACACGGAAATACATGGAATAGCTACAAACTTTAAGTTTAGAAGTGTAATGTAAGATGTACAAAATGTACAGAATGTAGAGCGAATAGAGTTTCTTGAAAACTACATAATAATCTGCAATTCAAGGGGAATAATATGAGAATGGGCCAATGCTTAAGCAATAAGGTATAGTGTTGAGCCGGAGAAAAGAGTGAGAGAAACAAAGTCACATTGCAAAGTTTCCGTGCAATGGCGAAGGCAAAAGCGAAACAACAGTTCTTTCACGTGTGTGTATGTATTGCATAAATGTACATATTACAATGTTATTACTCTTGAAGCAGCAGTAGTAGTAGTAATAATAATAATAATACAGCATCAGGAGAGTCGCAGCAGTCCGTGAAAGCACGACATTTTACCAACTGTATCGTATCACCCAGCAAAGTATCATATCATATCATGTGATACCATATCGTAACGTGTATTATATCACACGTTATTACTGTTTCGATATCTATTTCATAATATTACGGTGCCATAACGCTAGATATTATGCATACACACGAATAATCGAGCTCTATATGCATATGTGTGCCTGGTAATCAAAATAATAATGATGATAGTTGGAGCCAGAAGTTCATTCCAGGGATAACTTCACATTTTCTTTCTTTCTTTCTCTCTCTCTCTCTCCCATGCTTTTCGTCCCTGTCTATATTACAAGATACGAATACAACTCACACCAAAACTGAACTGCCCTTAGGAGAATCGGATATAAAATGTTTCTATGGTTTTAATAAGCATTTTGGTCCAAATGCACATTCAAGTCAACA
>JAQIVE010003419.1:0-16810 GCA_034698285.1 Sminthurinus bimaculatus | reverse complement strand
AAAACACTAAGTTACCATGGAAATGCCATATATTAATACATTACCAAAAAGCGTTTTTCTATAATGCTTTCCATATACATTATACATACATACATAGAAAACTAGAGGGATAAGCTCCAATCCAATCGAATTTTCAAAACTCTCTTTCTTTTTCTCACTGTCTGTGTATCTGTCGTCGTACTGTATTTTATACATATAGATATTATAGAAAATATTACAGTTTTCCATTGTGATATATACACATTACTCATACCATACACAGTACACACACTTTAAAAGAGAGGAATAGTGATATGGTTAAAAATTTCGTACATCATATATTATATACAGTGATAGACTATATAGATACAACTTCTTTCTCCTTTTCTTTCTCTGTCTAAAACTCAAGACGAAAGAAAAAGAAGACGACAAGACAGTGAGGAGTAAACACAATAAATGTACCGTTGCAGCCGCGTATCGTATCGTATCGTATCGCATCGTATCTACCTGCTCTTTCTCTTTCTCTACTACATACACATACCCATACACATACACATATAAACATATATGTATTCGTATATATTGTAATCACGCTGTTCATTGTCAGTTAACTGCTGCCCCTGAGTTTTTTTGCCCAGAGGTACACAGAACCGCTTTACTTACTCCTCACTCACTTGGTTTTGGTTTTGTTACTTGCCGGCTCATGGATATGATATTTATATTGTAAAGCATAAAACATTATACAGCCCTATAGAAAGCATATGATTTTTGGGCTTTGGGGTTTCAAAAAGAGTGAACGAGAGAGTGAGTGACTGCATGTGGATATGTGTGTGTTTGTGTATGTGAGTGTGTTTAGTATGTGTCTATCATAAAATTTTCATATTGCTTAGGACTTTGACGAAGACTACGACTACTTGTTCTTGCTCTTGTTCTTCTGTTCACTACCACGGACATTCTTATACTATTTTTTCCAATATTGTTATCCCTTTTATCGTATTTCCTTCAAATTACTACTACAGTATTATACTTATTTGTATATTTATATTATCTTCATTGTTATCGCAGTGTTATTAGTTTTCCTACTATACAAACGTGCTTTGGCTGGAAGCTAGTCCATGAATTCGTACCAATGTGAATTTGAATTCCAAATTGAATTTTACTTTTTATCCTCTCACCGTCAGTTTCAGTTGTATGTTGTTAGTTGTTGTTACTTGTGATTCTGGTCTCTTCACCTTCAGTGTGTATGTGTGTGTCTGTGTAATATCGTGCATTATAATATAATATAGTATATTTGTAGCCTAAAATGGATACAGAAATAATATGGTAAAGTCTCGAATCCAACACAAACAAGAATCATTATTTACCATAATGAATGCAGAGAAGCATGTAGATGTTTATTAGAAACTGTAATATAATATGAAAATATAGTCGGCTCGTGCTCATGACATTGTCAATGCAAAATTTCAAATTTCACATTCGTCCTCAATTGTTTAGTGTTTCGTTAATTTTGTGTATTTTTGTGTTTTGTGCCTTGTTTGTTTGTTTGTTTCCATTGTCAGTGATTTGAATTAAATGGGAGAAAGAACTTTAGCATGTCAAAAAAATTGTCATGATAGTTATATTTTTAACAATCATTATTTACTTGAACTTGTTCAGTCAAAGTTACTTAAGGTTGAGGGTTAAAAACAGAGGCCTATGGATAAAAATCTTATCTTGACGATAAGAGAAAAAGATAACTATACCAACCATCTGACTACCTTTTGTTGTCGTTAAGAATAAGATAAAATAATAATATAGCAGCACTAATAATCATAATAATACTACGCACCATGTGTACAGTGTTCAGTGATGGTGTTCAGTCAACCTCGAGCATGGATTTTGATTTTACAAATGTGAGAATTAATGACAATTGTATACGGAGGTCTTCTGGTCGGTTTAGTAAGTCGATAATACAAAATAAAATAAAACAAAAATAAGGCACATGAATTAAAATTTTGACAGCTGAACACCTTCCATAATAAAATTTTATACAATGTTACAATATTTTACAGGAGGTGATGATTAGTTTTCTTTTTAAACTCTTTGCGCATGCACTGTTATGATTATTATTAACAGAGATACATATCGATATACTTTTTGATGTTATACGATGTTATACGTATTTATCTACGGATAGCTTACAATGTGCATTGAATGTTTAATCTATGGTCCTGAAATTATTTTGATACAATGATATTTTATATTTTAAAGGTATAATATTAAATTAGCATCGAGCTAGGCTTCAATCTCTCAATGTGTGTTGATAATGTGTAATATTATATTGAGCAGTGTCAAACGTCAAGCGATGAGTAAATGAGCAGTGAGCTTGTTGCTCGTGGACGCTATCAGTATATAATATGTTGATGGTGATTATTTATACTCGTATTATTCTTACGAGTTATAAAAACAGAATTGTTTCCCATGCGAATGAATGTGTATGTGTGTGTATTCAGAAACAGTGAATGAATGACTCTGGCATGAATGAATGAATGAACTAAAGAACAAGTAAATCAAAATAAACAAGTGTTTGAACGTAACGATGCATACACTGAACCATATTGTATGATACCTTCTCTCTAAATAATCATCTGTATAATATTATTCCTTCTTTATGATACTGATTTTTGTATATACACGTACGCACGAACGAAGACCAAAGACATTTAAAAAGTAGCAAATAGAGAGATAGGGTAAAAAAGTTGCCAGTGCAATTGGCAATGTCTAATACTATTTTTTATACTGCACTCCATGACGCGTCGTGCATATTACATTATAGAAGCGTTAGGCAGTATGGGACTAAAAAGCAGTATTACTGGAGTATATATATTTTTTCCTAGTATATCGCTACACAAAAAAAATATTTACAATTGAGTTATTGATCGAAAGAACTAGAACAAGAGAGAGAGAGAGAGAGAGACTTTGAGATAGGAAGGTATTTTGTGATTGAAGAGCATGGTTCCAGCTTCCAATTCCAGTAATTCAATGTTTGTTTTCAAACAATTCCTAGTAAATCCTTTCGTCTATATAGATCATAATATAAAAGAGTAACAATAACAATAATAGCAAGATGTAGCTTCAATTAAGACCTAGTCAAGAGTATATAAAGAGAATCGTATAGTGTGAAAACAATCACATCATATTGATGAGTGTCACACAAGTATAATATTTAATCGTGAATAGTTGTAGCAAGTGGTATTCACTATTAATTTTTTCTCTACTTTTTTTATTTCTCCCTTACAGCCCAGATCGAGATCATTCCGTGTAAAGTGTGCGGAGACAAGTCTAGTGGAGTGCACTACGGTGTGATTACATGCGAAGGTAATTTTTTATAATATTCTTTTTTAACAGTTTTGAGTGAGTTAAATTAGACAACATATTGAACAATAGAAAATAAAAATACTTAATTTTGTTTATTTTTAAATTAATCCAGGATGTAAAGGTTTCTTCAGACGGTCTCAGTCCTCCGTCGTCAACTACCAGTGCCCCCGATCCAAGAATTGTGTGGTAGATCGAGTCAATCGGAACCGTTGTCAATACTGCCGACTTCAAAAATGCCTTCGCCTCGGCATGTCCCGGGATGGTGAGTGACATTTTGATATTTTTCTAAAACATTCTTCACAACAACAAGAAGAACATGTACTATGTTCAATGTACATACATTTTTGCAACAAGTCATGTCAATGGCATAATCAACGCTAACTAATTACTGACACGTAGGCACCTGACACATGGGCGTTTCCGGACTCTAAAAAAAGAGACGGAAATTTTTTTGTTGCATTTTTACACATGTCAATGGGAAAGGACATGCAGATAAAATATGTACTATCATTTACTTTTCAAGGAGATAAGTGAAATTATGACAAGTTACTACGCATTTGTCTAGTGTCTAGAGAAAATGCGTAAATATGATAAAACCATTTATCTTATTATGATGCATAATATGTAGGAACATATGTACATTGTACATACATAATTACGAAAAGAACCTGCAGCATCGTATACGAATATAACGTAACACAATAAAAATATACCATGAAATAATGAGCTATTTCATAATCTACATTAATATGTATTTAATTCTTGCAAGAAAAATTAACCGTTATTGCGTGTATCTAAATTTTTCACTAAAAGCTCCACAATATGCAGCTTCATAGAAAACAGAGGACAAGGAAAATGATCAGAAAAAAAACTGATTCTCTGCTAATGAGAAAATTTTCGAGCTTTTTTGCTCACGTAGCTTACATACAGCTATTCCTTTTGCTAAAAATACAAGCGTTTACTTTTAAATACATAGAAAAGGAATAACAGACAAGAGAGAAAAGTGGATGCAAACTTTTAGAAAATACATTCACCAGATAAGTCACTTGATAATTTACCAAAAATGCAAAATACATTAGGAATTATCAGGATTGAGCTGATCCTGTGGATCATTGTGTTGAATGTATCAGTGGAAGGGAAAAATAAAATGAGAAAAAATTTGCCTGTGCAATATTATACAATACTTGTACCTTGTACCTTGTACAGATACAAAGTATCTATCTATACATGCATACGCAGTCTGATACATTATGTGCACTGCAAAATAGTTGAAAATATAGGTAAAAAACAGCAGCTACAGCCAAAAAAATGTCAAATGCCAAAACCAGAGAAAAAAAGGTAAAGGAGCAAAAGACGACAATTCGCCATGCTATATACTTAGATATATAATATACATACATATACACACATAGAAGGGAAGCAGCGTTTCGATGGAGTGGAGTTGCACTCAACTTGAAGATTGCAACATCATTTTCTCTCTGCATATTATACTGTGTATTATGCGAGTCTCCGTCGCTCTATTGCAACTTTTTTACCCCGAAGGCAACGGTGCTTTACATTATGTAGACATTATTACAGTAAGTTTTTCTTTGCTCTGTCTTTTCACACTCGCTCATTCTTCATCTTCTTATTCTTGGGAATCCCTTTAACTCTTCTAGCTGTAATATTGTGTGTGTGTGTGTACAGTGTGCAGACTATCTTCATTGTAGACTCTATAGTTTAGAGGTACCTTTTTATTCTATTCATTTACCATTTGCCCACCTCTCTCTTTCTCTCTCTCTCTCTCTCTCTCTCGTTCAGTGTATTTTTCATCTGCAAAAAAATATACGTAGATACCTACACACGGACTTTACATATACATACGTACAGTTTTGATTTTCACGAGTAAGGACTGAGAATTTAGAGAGTCTGAGTCTAGAGAGGAAACCGTGTATAAAAAGTATGTGAGTATCTAAAAGTATGTATAATGTGTATATAGATACGGTACGATCATCAGCTTGCATGTAAAAAGTTTGTTGAACATTATCATAGATAATGTACAAGAGCATTATCGTTTCGTTTACGTGTTCTCTGCACTCGTCAGTTCTTTTCATACACACACACGTATATGCATGTATCTCCATCATAAAGTATTATATTATATTGTAGTTGTAAAATAAACAGAGAAGAGTGCCTCACTCTACTCCTCTTCAGGCAGGCTGATAAGCCAAGCCAACTACTGAATGTGGGTCATCGAGACAGGTTCGTCCCGTTATGATGGTAACGGGAATCTCATCCTCACCGACGCATCTACTATCATATCCTATCCTATCCTACACAATCCTACACTGCCATTCTTACCATGTATTCATGCCTGAAATATACTGTACAGAGATTCACTCTATACAATACATACAATCTACCCTTATCATCATCATCACTATTATGTATAATGATGATAATATGCTCTTTAGGCTACTGCTATGTACGTGTAACGTGTATGTGTACAATGTAAAATATCAATCATGCTTGCATGTGGTCGTCCCATACATTTTACATACTTTTTAGCTAGTCTCAGGTAAAAATGTATGACTACGGACAATAATATGTAATACCGTGGTTTGGTTTTGCTTGACTTGTGCATGCATGGTACTGTGTACTGTGTGTGTAGTGTGTATGTTATGCTATGTTTGCTGTGTGTATGTGTGTTAACAGCAAGAGCAAGTATTTCCACTCCCACACCTGTATCTACTAGCCCATATGATTAAACATGATGATGATGATGACGATGATGCATCATCATTATTATGATTATGATATTATTATGTGCACGTTGAAAATTCGTACAGTAATGGTAGTGACACATTCATCAATTTACATTTTACATGAGGCGAGATGAGATGAGCACTCTTTTACGAAAGGTCCTCTCTATATATGATATTATATTGTATTATATCCTCTACAAATTCTGTATTCTAAAGCCTTTGAAAAAATGCACAGTTATTTATTCATTCATTTCGCATAATATATCATTAGAATATGTCCAAGCCAAAAAAATAGATTTTTCCTTTTTGCTATATACACAGGAGGATGGGCTGAGGATTTTTATCATTCGTAGTTAATACAATACACTTTTATAGTTTTGTGAAGAACATTTTTTATAAAAACTAATCACAAATATTGAATTCTATTATGTAAGTCATAATAAATGATAGATTTTTATTGGTAGAAAAAAGGAGGATCTGAAATAAAAATCATTGGTTTTTGTACATAAAAATGCACACTTAATATTATGCAGATAATATTTTGGCAATATATTTTGCTATTTATCTGTGAATTGTGAGACATTGCATGTGTAACTTTATATAAAAAAATGAGGTATATAGTTTTTAGTTGGCGTGCATGTAGACTGTAGACTCTATACTCTATAGACTATGGATGAGTAAATATGAATATTAAGTGTATTACTGTCGTGTAATCTCGAGTGAATCGTAAACTGTATGTGCTGTGCATGTTGTAGTGTATTTAGTATGTAGAGCAGTAGATGCTTGACTGTTGCCGTTTTTTGATGCATTTACTTGTGCTTCGGTTTGCTAATGGATTTGTAATTACAACCAATAATCATTATTCAAATATTGTTTTGTATTTGTATTTGAATTCGTGGAATATTTGTACCGTTTACATCGTATTTGCCTTTTGCTAGGTGTTTGTGCACATAACTATGGATATGTCACACTGTGCGATTTTGAATTTGACGTTTGATTGCTGATTTTTCAGAAGCTGAATACATATGCGTACATAATATGTATTTACATTTGCAGTGTAGTCATCCATCATGATATGGTTATTTGCAGTCGGATACTGTGCTAGCTTTAAAAAGTTCTCTGGTGCTTATTAGTTTAATTCTACTGTCATTTGGCATGCCTAAAAAATATTTGAGGAGAGCAAACAAATAAATAAATAAACACAGTTTATAATACTGATATATCTATTTCACTAGTGCAATCTTTTGCTGTTTTCGGTTCAGTAGTGCCAAGTTTTGTTGAATATATTTTTTTTATCTAAAGTATTATGTAACTGTATTTAAATATTAGTGTTACAGTGGAAATTTTGAAGATAATTATATTTTAAAATTTTTGTCACGTATAAAATTGATAATGGAGAACGGTTAACTTTAATTTTTCCACATGCTGACATAAGAAAAAGATTTTGCTTTCAGGATTATAATTTTAATTTTCACTGTGTGACTCCAAAAAAGGATCCAAATAGTAGTACATATAGTACTAATACTACTACATACGTACATACATGCATGAACTAGGAAGAGAAGAAAGTGCAATACTTTTTTTTCTATGGGACGTCCCGCATGAATTTTTTAATATTTACGGCTCGAGATAATCCACCCCTCCATGTCCATCTAACAATTTTGGTAGTGACCAAATGTCTATAAAAATAAACGTTTTATGTACATGCATGCATATATTTATGTACTTTCCGTTCCGTTTTCTCCTCTGCAATATATATCATTCAGTGTAATGTAATGCAGTGCATGTCATGTGTAAGTGTGTGATGTAATTGACCACTTATGCGTCTAAGCTTCTTGTCCAGTTTAGGCCAAAGCAGACAGAAACACATACACATACACACACACACAGAGCTTTATTACTACAATTATTATTATGTATAAAGTTAGTTCACTGTCCAGTTCAGTGTCCAACCAAAGCAAACGTTCGAGTAGAACTTTTAAACTTACAAGTGCTCTTATATAATATTGTAGTAAAACCGACATGGTAATAACACAGTGGGAAAGACCATGTTCAGTTCATGTTCTTTCCTTGGCTATAATTTTGTCTTTATAAATACAAACAATATACATAAAATGTCTATGCATAAAAAATATACAAATTCCTTGCACATGTATATATCATGCATGTATATTTGTAGTACTGTTTGTAAAAAGCGTAGACTTGCGTGCTTGCATGCATGTTCCATGCATGTATTAAACTTATATTGTGTTTGTTTGGAATGGGTTTTGTAGATATTTTTTTTACATTCTCTTCCTATAGATGAAGAAAGGGAGAAAGATTTTGTGGATAGAAAAGGAATTTTTGGCAATTAATAATGCATGTACCCGGGTGCCAAATTATGTCAGCTGTTGACCCACATTTTCTCTCATGTTGGCTGCTTTTTATCCTCCGCCTCTCTCTATGTCCCATTCTTTCTCTACTTCTTTCTCTGCTTCTCCTCCTTCATTTTCTTCTTTCTCTCGTCCATCAAGCCCGTGCAATGTACTCGTACAAACTACAAAGAGACAGACTACACAGACCTGAGTGAACGAGTATATAGCTTGAGTAGTACCATGGATCGATCTTCTAGTGAGGCAACTGCTTCCGCATCGAAGGTCTTTAACCCCAAAAACAATGTTGCCAGGCTTCTCCTCACTGCTCAGCCTCTGCCTTTTTCTTAATACTACACGATGCGAGGCGATACGATAGAGTATTACTACTTACTACGACTACCACTACAACTTGAGTCATACATAAGCACACATACACATTGCACATATATATACTCTGACGCTATCTCGCTATCTATACTGCAAATGTCTAACTGTATACTTACTTTTTTCTTGGACAACTTGGTGGGTTTGTCTGTGTGTGCATACTGTATGTGTGTTTTTCTGTCTATACCTTTGTCTATGTATAGAATAGAGCTTGCGTGCATACCAAAAACGTTTTTAGTTTTCTCAAAAGCTGATGCACCTCACTTCTTCTTTCCTTTTCTATTAGTCTGGGAATCGGAAACTTATTCCTTGATCTATATACATTATACATATCTTTATTTTCCATACATACACTCTCTCTGGATATGGATGTAAATCTAGATGCATCTCTCCTGACACTTCAATTTATAACTTTTTCATATGTAGACATAGTGGATTATGGAAATCTCTATACTTACCATGACTAGAATCAAAATGAGGGATGATGATGATCTTAGGGATTTGTTCTACAAATAGTAAATAGTAATAATAAATAGATTACTTTTCCACACTATTTTTTCAGTGTTTATTTATAGGTTGTTTTTTATCATGTTGAGGTTTTAAAATACCTATTGATATTGATATTACCTATATGTATGTATTATATGTGCATACGTTTTTTGAACTTTTTGAGATAATGGCTCTTCTTTCATCTCCTAGTATTTCCGAGTATGTATATGTATATTATATTTTTATCAGTAAAAAAATAGCTTGCTCAAAACGGCAAAATAAAATGAAAAGAAAAGGATTCTAGTGTAAATATTGTAAAAATTGAGAGGGTTTGTGGAGAGGATGATGAGGTTGTTGCTGTTGTTGTTATTTTTGTTGTTGTTGTTATTTTTATTATTGATGGGGTTCTTGTACCTCGTTTGTATCCAAACTACGTGGTTTGTTTTGTGTATAGTCACACAAGTGTGTATAAAATATTCATGCAATTTACCCTGTACATACATTTGAGCATAAGTATGTACACATAATATTCGAAAAGTTTTGTCAAACTTCAATCTGAAAGCAGACTTTCAAAGTTCGAGGAAAAGAAGGCTTTGAAACAGTCTGTATAGTAATAGGCACATAATAATAACTCACTGAAATATTCTTGCAGAGCCTCTCTATTACTGCATAAGTGCATTTCTATTTGCATTTGTCATTTACCCTGCCATGTCATTACGCTCCAGAATTGAATGAAAGTGTCTCCGAGTGTGTGAAAAGATTATCTCATCTCAACTGCCTGTATGTATACTGTATATACTCTGTTGAATGACGACCATGAATGTACATTAGCTATATAATGTAATGGTGGTTAGACATATTGCAAACATGCATAAATGTATGCATGTATAATGTATACAAACTTATGCACTTTTACATGCATACGAAATACGATCGTGTAGCCCCTCATTTAAACACATTCCATTAGACACTGATACACATTTCCATTTTCATTTGAATTTGAATGCAATTCCGATAGCAACAAATGTGTGAGTGTGTGACATAATTTTTATCTGAACAGGAGAAGTGCACAATACAAAATGATTTTTATGCATTTTTACACACACACACTCACACACTTTACACCAGATTAGACTTCATGTGCATACATACATACAAGTATGTACAGTGTATAATGTTGAAGAGTTAAATTAATTCAGTCCTTGATGATAAATGATAACATAAAATATTTGAGATTTGAGTGTTCAATTAAAACATTAGTTACAATTTAATTTTCCAATACATACAATGTATTGAATATTTCACTTATCGCTACTTATCGCTCCTGCATTGCACACATTTACTACAATTAATTTGTGTATATGTATGCATGCATGCATGTATGTATGTGTAAACGGCAGAATGTTGAGGGGCATGAATGGATTTAATTAGGCTAGACCTACTTCTAATATATAATATATATCGTGTGTAATTATGATTCATCATGAATTGTAAATTGTAAAACACATTTTTTACAGTGGTACTTGATTGTACACCACAGTACACAGTTTTGCTCAACACTTCCATTCTCAAGTACAACAAGAATATAGTTGCCAATATTTCTTGCTAATTAAATAAGTAGATTGGTTTCTATATATGATAGGTTCAAAATTTTTCACCCATCTCATTTCACTATACATTAAATGCATAGATATGATTGCCGTTTTATTCGGAGATTAGAAATTTAGACTTTGGATAGACTGACAACACATTTTTCATGCATATGTATTATGTATACTCTGTCACATTAACGGAGTGTAAAAATAAATGGCGGTGAGTGAAACCGTTTAGATATAGATAAGTGTTTGTTTGTCTGCAAGTATCCATGTGTGAGCGTGTGTGTGTGTTTTGACTTGAATTCGGACCTGGTATGTATTTACTTGTATGTCGGACAACAAACGATTCCTATTATTGTGCAAAATGCATCCCCACACACATAAGGCATGACTTGCCTATGTAAACATTCCGGGTTTCTCTTGATAGGCTTGTGTAAACTCGTGAGTAGATACATAATACCATATAATATAATAGTAGAGACAGGCAATAAGGAAAGGATTGGCTTGTCTTTTCTGTCTTTCTCCTTTTTCCGTAAATATACATGTATTTTCTCATGCTGGACGGACGGGTGGGATGAAAGATAGAACCAGTTTGAGTTTGAGCAAACACACTGATAATATCCTACAATATATTGTACATACATACATATGTGTAAGTACGAGGACGTACACTACAAGGAAGAACAGATCAATTCACACATGCATATATATGTATGTTTGAGATACTTGAAACACATGTATCTACACTTGCACATTATACCAGACCAGCCAAAATTCATTCAACAGGGAATTGAGGACAGAAATGAGCAATTTACATACATACACATATCTTGTATCTAGTAACTATAAACCCTGTAAGCCTTATTGTTAGACGTGCATCACATGAAACATCAATTCTGAATTCCCATCTCCCACGTCCTATAAATTACTTTATTTCATTTTACAAGGTATCAAATCCATTGGATTAATTTTGAATGCATGTAAGTAATTTATTTTGTTTTTGGGCAAAAGTAATGTTTAAGTATGTACTCAATAGAAAATATGCATAGACGAGGCAGTAATGACTGAAATTTGGACGTGGGTTGTCTTCTAGTCTTCCATGTTTTTTTTATCTATGTACAATGTACAGGCACAATGTTCATTATGTGCCGCGTACAATGTACAATGAACGCCTTTTGGTGCTTGCAAAAGAAAATGTAGGAACGGCACAAAATCGGTCACGAATTAACAATCGGACTGTCAAATAGACATTGAGAATTTGGTATTTAGTCATTGTGGGTATTTTTTTCTCCTATAGTTGTTTTATCTGCATAAATTAATAAATGAATTTTCTCCCCATCTGCTCATCAGCATTCAGCGTGAGACTTTGACCCATGACTGTTTACTTTGTCTGTGTATGTATGATGTATAGTTATTGAAAATATTTCTGCAAAATAACTACGTGTTGTTCTTTATGAGCTACTATGTCTTTACGAGCTATGATATGTATGTGCATATTATATGTGTACGCTGTGCAGACAGTAGACAGTGAAAAACGTGTTAAATTGTTTTGTTATTTGTTGCTGTTGTTGTCCCATGACATTTGTACATATGTATAGTATAATATGCACACATACACACATCAAGTATGTACAATGTACATGTGTCATTGTTACACGGATGATCAAATTCCTACGTGCCTGGCCAGTTGTCATTCACAGCAGCAGCATGTCAAAACTCATGTGTATATATATTTTACTTATTTATCCCCAAAGTGTTGAAGCTGTACATTGTACATATATGACATGACTTGATGCGACAAATACACAACGTAACTTTTATGTGTAATTATAGTAAAATAACTTCCATCATTTAATGTGGAGTGGACAATTGTATTAAATGTAATTTTTTTTCTGTGTTTTTTCTCTAGCCGTGAAATTCGGACGGATGTCAAAGAAGCAGCGGGAGAAGGTGGAGGATGAAGTTCGTTACCACAGAGCCCAGATGAAAGTGCCCCCAAATAGCGTTGACACAGCGCCAGATTCCTCCAGCTTCCCACATGACCACACCATTCCCACTCCCAGTGACCAGCTTCCCTACCCCTCTCATAATACATACAATCCCTATAGCGAGTAAGTACCATTGTAATGTTTTATTTTTTACATTATTGTAGTATATGAAAAAATATGTAGAGCTCAGATAGATATTTATAGCTACACATTATATAATTATTATCGTGTTAGGTCATAATCTTGAATTTCCTAGAAGCTTTTGGTGAATTTTTTATGATCGAATGCACAGTCGTTAAACCAATATAACATACATAGTTATAATATTACATATGTATATATGTGTTTAATGGAGTAAAACATACTCATGTAATACGAATAAAATATGGATAGGGAAGTTTTTCTTCTTTTTTTACTTTTGGCTATTAATAGTCAGAGTCAGAGTATATGTAAATTAAGTTATGAAAGTTTTTTTCAGTTAGGTTTCGTGTATATGTGTGTGTGCGCGTTGATAATAATATGCATGCATTACTCGAAAGTGTAGTGAGTAGTGACTGAGTGAGTGACTGAACACGCTTTGAATTGTCTTGAATTGAGGAAGTGAAAGTAGGAACCAGATAAGATAAGTCGTTTAGTAGTAGTTTTCAACCGGAAAGAAAGTAAACAAAAGATAAAAAACGTATGTGTGTGTTTACACACATATGTATGTACAAATGTGTAGTACTGTAATATCCTCAGCTCACTCATATATATGCATGTTGGCATTATGAAGTGAGTATTTTTATGTAATAAGTTGCATGAGTGATACATATCTGCATAATGTTTGTCTGGTGAGCATGATGTTCTTCTAGTCATAAATTATGCCATAATATGTCTGTCATACGTACAGTGCTAAATGCAGAATTCTAATTATATAATGTCATAATTTATTATTCTTCCTCATTTTTTAGTTACACACCAAACGGGTATACATACACAGGACCGCCGGGTAATCTAGGCTACACCGATATACCTGGAGGGGACTTTGTAGACTCCACAACCAATCCCAACAGTGGAGCGGGATTCGAGCCTCGTTCCTCGTCAACAGAGTTGCCCGATTCCGGAATGATGAGTCCTTCAGCACCTACGGCAACCATAACCACAACCAACACAGCTCTTCCTCCAGAGTCTCTACAGGTTAGGGTTTGACACTTGATTCCATTCCATTATCTAAAACTTATTTCGGCAACACAATTTTTTTAATGTAATAACATATCGGTTATTTTCCACATGCAAAGCGTGTTATTAATATGATGTGACGTAACTATATTAATGGTATTCAATTTTGTATTTTGTAACAGATCTCCGAACTCCTAGCCAGAACTATCACAGATGCCCATAACAGAACATGCCTCTATTCCAATGGTAATATAGAAGACACATTTCCATACCTTGGTTTGTAAAATTATACTTTAATTATTACCTATGAATTAGATTATATGTGTGTGTACACTGTACACAAAGTAAATGACCTTATTATAATTTCACTAATTACATGTGACTATATTATTTGTTTTCCTTTTTGTGATAATGTAGAACAACTACAAGAGATGCTTCGACGTCCGCAGGACATCTCAAAAGTTTTATATTACAAAGATTTGACCCATGATGACTTGTGGTTAGAGGCGGCTGCTCGCCTGACGGCCGTGGTTCAACAAATTATTGAGTTTGCGAAAATGGTCCCTGGTTTCCTCCGGGTAAGATGAGAACAAAAACTATAACATGAGTTCAAACTTAAAAACATGTGTATACTGTGATATTTTATGTTTCATAAAAATGTAAGAGAAAATTCTCTAATGATATTTTTTGTCCTGTGTTCCATATGATTTTAGTTGGCCCAGGACGACCAAATTGTTCTTCTGAAAGCTGGTGCTTTCGAGCTGGTCGTTCTCCGTGTCTCTCGTCATTTCGACCCAGCGACCAACTCCGTCCTCTTTGGAGACACTCTCCTGCCACCCGAAGCCTTTATGACGGCCGAAACCACTGAGATGAAACTTGTCTCATCCCTGTTCGAGGTGGCAAAAGCCATCGCCGAATTCAAACTCAACGACACGCAACTTGCCCTCTACTCTGCCTATGTTCTCCTCTCTCACGGTATGTACAACTTCCGTTTTTAACTTTATCAATTTTGGCTATATGATTTAAAATTTTCTATTATTTAATATTATATGAATATGTTTTTAATGATTTGTCACTCTATTTATTTTTCTCCCTTTTCTCGTTCCGGCCTTCTCCAGAGAGACCAGGCCTAAGAGGTACACAAGAGATCCAGCGTTTAAATCTAGCAGTTTTGCGGGCACTTCGGCTGGAAGTAGCAAAGACACATCGGCATCCAATTAAGGGAGATGTGACAGTCGTGGATGCCTTGACGAACCGATTACCTCAACTTCGGTGGGTTAAGGAAATTTATACTTCAATTACATGTTTTTTATATATTTACGCAATTTTTTATTTTTTATTCATTTCATTTTTTCAAATATTATGTATATAATGATAATAATGGCAATAATAATTTGATGACAACAAAATTATTATGAAAATTATCACAATATTATTATATAATATTTTGTACTTATATATATACTGTAATCGTAAATTTTAATAATTTCACTATATTATAATGATTGCTCTGCACAAAACGCTCTTCTACTTAACGAATTCTAGTAAAACTTCTCCAACAAATATATATATGTATATGTATATTATGTTATACGACATTACAAATTACGATACTAATAATTCCTCAGTAGTTTATAGTTTATTCAACTTTTTTCTGCTACTAAATGCATGTATTTAGTACCTTTTTCTTACATTATCATTAGTTTTTAATTTCTCTGCAAGACTTCAATAAGTAGTCTTGTGTAAATAGTAAATATTTCTTTGCTTTTGCTTCTGTTGTACTCTACTGTTAGTGACCTCTTGATTCTTTTTCTCCATCTTTGCTGTCACCATAAAAGAGTTTCTAATACAATGTTGGGAAAATGTCTAGGGAATTGGGGCTACTGCATCTTGAAGCACTGGGCCGACTCCGGCGGACGTCACCTCATCTGGAGTTTCCAGCGCTGCACAAAGAACTTTTTGCTGTGGACAATTGATTATCGTAATTATTATTTAAATAAAAAAACAACACACAAAATTAATAACAAGCAAACAAAGGTAGAAGAATAATATATACGCATGACAAGAAGGAGCAGCAAAAGCAACTCGTCAACAATAAACATCTTTAAAAAAATACGCAGCAAACCAGGAAGGAGGAACAACGGAAAAGGAGAAAAAACAGAAGATGAAGAAGAAGAAGAAGAAAAGAAAGAAAAAGGATAAAAAGAAAGAAAAACATACAAACACATTGTTATAATAAATATACATATAAAAGAAACTTTCTACGGTGTGTGTGAAAAAATGCCAATAACACATGAAAGATTTACATACATACACATAAAACACACTGGAAAGTTTATTACAGTTGACAAACAGTGACAGTCTTTTTTTCCCCGCTACATGTGTACATGGACTCAATATATATGATATACAATATGTATATAGATATTATACATATATACATACATATACACATATTCATATAAATACATACACACGTACATATATTATATTAAAATATGAATATGTATCTGTATTGTTATATACTACTACAAAAACAACTATACAACACTCGACTCTGTGTAAAGAAAAAAAGAGAAAAAATAATTGTTACAGAATTTCGTTTTTATTACTATTATGTAATCAAATATTTATCATATTATACGATATATAAAGAAACTGTTGTTAGTCACTGATTGATGAATTGACCCCAGCAGAGAATAAGAAAAGAAGCGATCAAGGGAAAAAATATATGATATATACATATATATACAAACAAACAT